>JAPDOI010001250.1:192500-202408 GCA_029168955.1 Aplectana chamaeleonis | reverse complement strand
AAACGCAGCCACTACGACCAAATAACAGATCAGTATTTTTTGAAAACTGTGTTCAGTATCAGCAATTTCTTTCCAGTGATATGTTGAAAACGTGTTCTGGATGCAAATGATTTCACAAAAAGTGTGTAGGCTTAGTACACAGAGGATACGATCAGCCTGGGCAACGAAACTAGCCGAAGCTATACTGGGGCGGGCCAATAGAGGTGCCTCTTTGATCTGGTACGAACTTCAGGCGTAAGACCCAGACCCAAGCAGGCAATGGTAAACCATTCCCCTTGTTGACCTGTACCTACAGCTCTAGACTGTGGTTTTGCAGTGCACAAACACGAAGTCTACTGGGCATTTAATCGCTGGAGCCGATATTCATTTTCAAAGAAATTTCTGAGTTTGGAAGTGGTTGCTCTATCGAAATTGATAGTTGAAAGTAGAAACATCTTAGCAAACTGGGGGCAAGCACATAAAGAGAAGGCCTATAAATGGAACACTAGTTACACATCAGGCACGCCTATCAATTCCATGAAATCAAGCTTTATGAGAGCCTTTGAAAACAGAAGTGCTTGGTTTCTGCAAAAGTTCAATTGGCAGCTTGTTCAACCACGCAGATGTTCGATGAAAGAATGAGTTGCTGTATTTGTTGCTCTTGAGAACACTACGTCGTCTATGTCTGGAAGTATCGATATTAAGAATAGGTCTTCTCGGAGAAGAAGGCCTGAAATGCCAAAATGGAAGCAGGAGGCGAAATTCTCCTCTGAGTATTTTGAACGCCATGACAATGTCGGCATAGGTCCGCCTGTACAAAAGACTTCTTAAACCAAGCTCTCAAGCGAATTCTGTATGGTGGCATGTTTCGAGGATAGCTGGGATCAGGAAAGGCACGGAAATAAACGATCCTTGTGAAAGTCATCTGGACCTTTTCTATCTTGTTTATGAGCTTTCTAGTGTAGGGGTTCCAAACTTGGCTACAATACTCCAAAATAGGTAACACATATGTTTTGTAAAGTTTTATCAGAACGGTAGTATCACTAGTTTTAACCGTTCTGAGCAAGCTATAAAGGCAGCGCATGGCTTTGGAAACGATATTGTCTATATGTGTTTCCCAATCAAGAGTGTTGGTTACGATGACTCCAAGATCGCGGATTTGAGTAAGTGTCTCTGGCAAAGCAACCCCATCAAGAGATTCGCTTCGTAAATTGAAGAGTTTTGGCCAAGAGAAAGCAGATACGTTTTACTTGAGTTGAGCTTTAATCCCCAATTACTAGCCCAGATAGACATACGCTCAATCGCACTACACATTCCTGATTGGATAATATGTCTGTTACTGTCGCCGGAAATTGTATAAACCTTGATATCGTCCGCATATGCACATATGTGAATATCTTGGTTTATTTTCAGGAAGGCCGGGAGATCTGAGGTGTATATGTTGAACAGAAGAGGTGAAAGTACTCCGCCTTGAGGGACTCCAGATGTACAAAAATGCGTTCTAGAGAAAGCGCCATTACAGTTAACAACAAAAGCTTGCTCAAAAAGGAAAGATGTGAGCCAGCTCAATAGATTTCCCCTGAACCCTATACTTTCGCATTTTCTGAGTAAGCTACCGTGATCGACGGTGTCAAATGCTTTGCTAAAATCAAAGTAAACAGCATCGACAGCTTGTGACGAGCTTAGTGCACCAATCCAAGAGTGATTACATTCTAGAAGTTGCAGGCAAGTAGAAGAGTTTTTAGCAAAACCAAACTGTTCAGGAGGGATAACATTAAATTTGTCTAGCCAATCTTGAAAACAGACTTTCAAAATTTTTTCCATGACTTTGCAAGGCGTTGGTGTAATGCTTATAGGTCGAAATTCATTAGGTGATGAAGCAGAAGAGCTTTTAGGTATTGCAGTAACTATCGATCTCTTCCACAAAGCGGAACCTGGCCAGTAATAAGCGAGATGTTGAAAATGTGACACAGAGGGATTGAGATTTTCTCAGCGAACATTTTATAGAAAATTGCAGGAATTCTGTCCGAAGGGATCGAAAAAGAGGCCTTAACTTTACGCAGTACCTACGGACCAGTGAAGGATTAATCACTGGTAAGGGGCAATCAGGGATAACATATGTCAGGAAGTTTGCGTTAGATTGACATGGAGGTGTGAAAACACTTGCGAAAAAGTCAGCCAGTGCATTGGCTTTATCTTCCGCAGTAGTGAGGACACTCCATCTGAACCATATGAGCACGTCGAATTGTTCTTTTACCCACACGTTTACTGACGTAGGCATAGAGCTTCTTCATGTTGGGACTATTGGAAAGTTTTCGTTCTTTATAATCAAGATAACGTTTCAGGTGATAACTCAGATTCTTATTAACCGTTTTGTATTCCTCAGATTCAAGCTTACTAATGGGAGTATTTCCAAATTCAAGTATGTGACTGCTTCGGAGATCTCCAAACCGGTCATGCTGGGTCTCCTTTGCTGGGCTGAAAAGTAAGGGACCTACCCATCAGAACTGTTTTTGTGTGCGTAGTAAAAAAATTTTCGATGCGGCTGAAAACTTTCTTCTAGGGTCAGTTCGGTGGGGCGTCAGCTAGTAGATGTTCTGGGGATCCTACAGCTGGCGATAGATATAATGCCATTTGCCCTATTTCGAAAATCGAGAGACAGACCTTAAATTTGGTTCAGCACACTGACAGGGCGGCGTTTAGAGTCTGCTCGCGGCGCGACGCAACGTTATGATTAGCTCGCGACGTATCGCTCAAGCGATGCCGCGTCGCGTCGTCGCAAGGTGTTCACAGTGATGAGGCGCGATATATCGAATTTGACGCGCAATTATAATCGCTCCGCGATCATCGCGCTGAATGCGCCGTAACGCGACGCGATGTTCGCGGAGCGATTGTCATAATTTTTCTTCCATCATCGGGGACTCAAGGGGCGGTTTTAATTTTCTCAAGCCTTTTCAAAGACTAGGTTGATCGAAATTGTCATGGGTTACTGTATTGTTCTTAGATGATACTGCAAACAATTTTGTCTGCATATTTACTATTGCGTGATGAGGGTGATGGTTTCCAAGAGTTGACGAGCTATAAAGTTTTTTACGGTTTACAAGCCGACATAAGCATAATTCGTTCTCATCTCACCTAAACATCCCTATTCTGTAAATTATCAACTCTAAAAAATTCTAAGCATCATTTTAATTTGATGTCTTTTGATTGTTTCTGTCATTAAAGAAGCTAGTTGTCGCAACGAAAACAAAAATGTGCCATAACAATACAGATAAAAGATAAAAAAGGTACATCACACCAAAATAAGCAGAATAAAACCGAATAATGACGTTAGTTTTCGCCTGGGTACGGAAAATTGCGGAAATTACGCACCGGTGCGTAGTCGCCTAGATGTCTTCGCGCGCCGTTCACACCTTGATTTCCGCGTTAACGTAGCGACTTTCGCGTCGCGCCGATATGTACCATCGCCTCGCGCCGCGAAAACTCTGAACGCCGCCTAACCTCCACAGCAAAGTTTCCGGCTGGATCTGAGACTTTGATTCACGTATATCGTGACATCCAAACATGACCTACGGTCATCTATCGGCAAAACAATCGACTGCCCCGATTTAGAACCAAACCTAACGAAGATTTTCTATCTCCGAAAACTGAAGTTCCACATTTTATTCGGGATCCGATTAACTTCCCGGTGAAGAAGTTATGAGTCAAATTGAAACACATTTTCTAGCAAATTTTTTTCGTTCAAACCTGATTTGGAGAGCTCCAAAGAAGCTGAAAATTATCTTACGGAAACACTACTAGAAGTAAATTAATCAGAACATATTTCGAAAGTGAAAAATGGCTGGGTGACTGCTTCCTTTTCGTTAGAGATATTGTATTTTTCAGAGATTTTTTGTGAATCACCAATTTTTACGAAAGAAAATTCTCGATGATTTTCCGAAGAATTTGGAAGTCTTTCAAACAATTATAGATAGACCGTTCTCAATAAGGAATGGATGTAGTTCAAGAAAAAAGCAGTTTTTTCCTGTCTCATGAGTTAGATAAGCAAAGCAAATTACATTGCAGGTATCCTGTGTAGTGGCATACATGATGTTGAGAGGTGCTGGTTGGGTGGAGGAAGGAGTTTTATCTAAAAGTACATATCATACCATTGCAAATAGTAGGCAGAAAATTTTGATCAAAGATAGGAAGTTTATCTCCATTAAATTAGATCTACTACTATTAGTAGTTGGAAATTTCACAGCAGCATTCTGTTAGGGCTGTCAGAAAAAAGATTTCACTAAGAATCAAGTCTCGGAATCAAGCCAGCCAAAGCTACAGTATGCTCAATGGAAATATGCAACCGCACCACCGCCTTCTTCCGTTGCCGTGCACTGCAACTCAACAGGAAATTAATTTATGAAAGTAAACTTTCAAATAAAGATGTGCATTCTGCATGGATCATACTGATTCTAATTCATTGATACATTGGCGCAAATTCGGCACAAGTATGTTATAAACATATGCGCACTGATTTTTTGTTAATGCGCGGCAATAGAATACGATTCTACTGCAGATTTCGCCTGGGCCAAATTCCGGTCTGCAATGCATGTTCGATGATTGCACGCTTTATGGCCGCAAAGCGTGCTTGAGACGCAATTGCGGACCGGAATTTGGCACTTGATAAGCACAGCAAGAAACATTCTGTGATAGAAACAAGAGTTAAAAACGACCGGCGATGCAGCTCCTCCACATTTAGGTAAAAGCTCTGGTGGCGACCCCCACTTTGGAAGATTTCTAATACTGCTTGACCCTGCTCGGAACCAAGCCAGCCATGGCTACAGTATGCTAAACGAAAATACGCCAACCGCACCACTGCCTTTTTCCGTTGTCGTGCACTGCAAATCAACATGAAACTAATTTTTGAGAGTAAAGATTCAAAATGAATGCGTACAGTCAGCGCTGATCGACAAGAAGTTGAAGCTTATGGACTTTTTCAAGCCGTCACCGTGTCTCACATGGTACAGACAATCGTATGGACCACATCGCCATCAATAGCCAGCAAGCCAGGAGAGCGAAGAGAATGTCTAGAAATGACTCGCGAGAGCGAATACGGGTTTTTAGGCCCTTTTCTTGCTTTAGCAGCAGTTCATTAGTTACTCAGATTTTGATAAATCGAATAGACTCATAAGTATAAGGCTGCAATTATGGACATAAAATAGGTTAGTGAGCGAAAGAGCAGACATGCCTGTATTAGATGTAATTCCTATTTAGCAAAAAAAAAAAAGTGATAACAAACTTGTGCTCAGTATCGAAGAATACTTTTTCTGGAGTGAATTTCCGTCTTAAAGGCAGTGCCCACGATGATCATCCTTGCTTGACTCCTTCCAAAGTAAAAATGATAGGAGAAGGATCCCAGGCCCTGTGCCAAAGGAACGGTAGAAAAACGAGCCAGGAGTGGCAAAATAACGGCTGCAACAAGCGCCTTGGTGCCCCTTAGACACGCCCCGGGCCCCAGATCCGCCCCTCGAAAGGAACAAATGAAGACTCAGATTACAGGAATGATCAAATCAAGCGAACTGCGGATAAGTGAGCTGATCGCTTCATTGCACTGATTGGTATCAGTCCTTCTCATGGTCAATCTCTCTACGCCCAAAAATTCAGCGTAAACAAGAGAGGGCCTATTTTTGCTCAAAGAACGCGCCTTCGTGTCCTTATTTAGCACCATGCCTTGCTAGATAGGGGATGAGACCTTCCGTAAACCGTGAAGATATCGGAAGTGAAATTTATCGTGAACACTGCCTTTAATTTAGGGTCACAGGCGTAAGCATCCTTATGCACCTAGGTACACACAATTGCCCGTAAATCAGTGTAAGAAACTTGAATTCATGTTAGGTATCTGCTAAGCGAAGAGTTTTAGGTAAGCTGTGTCATTCTCAATCAACAGAACAGGTTTGGTAAGAACTCCCGCATTCCGCTTTCGCGGCGGTTCGCCGTTTTGCTGTGTCAGCGGCTTGGTGCCAGTGAATTTTCAGGTGGTCCCGCCACGATTGTCTGTACGGTAGACGGTGACGCCTGAAAAGTCCCAGCTTCAACGTCTTGGTCGCCGATCGCACTGATACTCTGGGTGCCTTGATGTGCGTTGGCGCAAACTCGGCGCACGTATCGTGCTTCTCTGGGCCGAATTCCGTCCGCACTTGCGTATCGACACGCCTCCTTGCGGCCGCGTGCTTTCGAGTCGGAAGAGTTTCAGAGCCGCAGCCGCTTGATCTGTTGACTCGGAGGTGGGTTTTAGAAACTGGAAACTAAACAAAATTGAGAAAACTGTATAAAAAGCGATATTTGAGTCGGCTTTGGCAGCTGGAAACAAGACTGATTCGAGCAGCGTGCGGCCGCAAAGCGTGTCGAGTTGCAATTGCGGGACCGAATTTTACCCCATATAAGCACAGTAAGCGTCAAATGCGATTCGTGAAGACTCTCATATGTCGAACTGTATGTTGGCACAACTGTCATGACAACCTTCCTGATTCGGTAAGGTCTTTATCCATTTCTATATGGATGCGGTAGGACTATTGTTTTTCTTTTTTTTGCCTTTTGGTGCAGCATTTCACTTTCTCTCTCATCGCCGCGTCCCAACTGGCTGGCCTGACCAATTTCCGACTCAAAATGGGCCATTTGTCTTAATTTTATGTTACCTGCGATGTGGTCGGCCGACCTTGAACGTGCACTGATTTCTCATCACCCCTTGATCCACTCCTCCTCCCGGTTTTGCAAGCCGACCGCAATCTTTACTGAGTTGAAAAACAAGACCACAGGGAATTTCTGGGATTTTTGTAAGCATACACACGCCCATTTACTCTCCAGCTCTGTTAGTTTCCTCTGGCGCATTTGGTTCCTCGAAGGCCTCAAAACGTACAGAAAACTGGAAAATCTGTAGCTGAATTCGAGCAGTGAAATTAGAAAAGCCGGCTCATTACTTCAAGTCATCAAAGTGCATGTCAAAAAAGCAGCCGAAAATATCGTGTTTTGAATGGACAATGCTGTAAGACTGATCCATCATGTTCACTCCTAAAAGATCGACCGGCACGCTTTTTGTTCTGATCACTGGCTGATTGATTACTACAGGGAATACCTATAGGTTCCAGGGAAATTGAAACAATTCTAGTAGAGAATGGTGAAGCGAACTTCTACGTTAGACCGTCAAGTGATGGGAAAAGAATTGAAGATTTTTCAAGTTATTGGTGAGAGAATTATCTGAATCCACCTTATAGAAATGAATGAAAAACCTGATAAAATATGCTTGATGCTGTCATTGTTGTTGTTCTCATGGAAATACTTCTGATTGGATAGTACTATAGATCGGTGGTTCATTTCAATTCCTGACTTGATCTTGAGTGCTCCTACCACGTTTTAGGATAGTCCATAAACCCCTATTATTTCTGGAAAGTTGGGCTCCGCAGAAAAGCAATAAGGATCGGGTATTGCTCTTTAAATGTCGTGAAATTGTTTTATTGGATTGGGCCTTCAACTTGATTTTTCAAATGTAGTGTGAAATTGTTGAATTGATTTGGCTGTGATGATACTATATGCAGATAACATAATCATTAAATGTAGTGAAATTGTTGCAAACGAATTTGGCAGGGAGCTCTATGAATTATCACAGTCAAATCACGCGTCAGAAGGTCCTCTGGCGAGCAAATAACAGCGACAAAAAGAAAACAGCCAACAATGAACGAAACCTGGCCTTATCGACTGTAAATAAGGTTTTCGAATGTTATTCTGCCTTTTCAGTGTAGCTCCTACTAAGGTACCAGACTTTCCTTCACCGATTAGATAAAGATCATGAAAACGAAATCTAACGCAATTTATTCGCTACTGACTCTATGGCGTTCGTGTCCTCTCAACGCTTTCACGGTTCGCATTGTATGAGAAGGTTTTTCTGCTAGAGTTATTCTTGTTCCTCATTTGATTCAATAAGCGCCGCAGGAAAAGCTTCTTTTCTGACGCGTGATTTGACTGTGATAATTAATAGAGCTCCTGCCACATCCGTTTGCAACATTTTCACTACATTTCTAGGAAATCAGTTCGATAGCCAAATCTAATGGAACAATTTCACGATTTTAGAGCAATGCGAAATCTTAGACTGCGGAGCCCAAACAACATTCAGAAATTTCACATTTTTTCCAAGCGGCCTCTTCACAATATCGTCAAGCTCCGAAAGTCAAGTTGTTTTTTCAAAAAAAGATAGTGGTAGAAATTAAGAACAAGACTGCAAGATAACAGTTTTAACGCGGTTTCCTCACAAATAAGATACACTACTGGGGTCCTGCACAGGTCCCATGATGTCCACACTCCTGTCAAGGTCCTGCACACTCCTACTGTCCTGCACACATCTCCATGATGTCCTGCACACCCCTATTGGGGTCCTGCACACGCTTCCATGATGTCCTGCACACATTCCACGAAGTTCTGATCATTTTTTTACAGGGCTCTTGCACACGTTTCATGATGTCCTGCACGCTCCTACTAAGGTCCCGCACATCATTCCATGATGTCCTGCACACCCCTATTGGGGTCCTGGGTACACGTTCTATGATGTCCTGTGTAATTTTACTAAGGTCCTACACACACATTCCCATGACGTCCCTGCTCATCCCTACTGGGGTCCTGCACACGCTTCATGATGTCCTGCACACCCTACTGATGTCCTGCACACATTCCATGAAGTTCTGATCATCCTTACAGGGTCTTGCACACGTTTCCATGATGTCCCTGCACACTCCCTACTAAGGTCCTGCACACATTCCATGATGTCCTGCACACCCCTATTGGGGTCCTGCACACACGCTTCATGATGTCCTGCACACCCTACTGATGTCCTGGGTACACATTCCATGAAGTCCTGCTCAGGTGCTTACAGGGGTCTTGGCACACGTTTCATGATGTCCCTGCACACCCTTACCATGGTCCTGCACACATTCCATGATGTCCTGCAACACCCCTATTGGGGGTCCCGCACACGTCTTCTATGATGTCCTGTGTAATCCAACTAAGGTCCTACACACACATCTCCATGATCGTCCTGCTCATCTCTACTGGGTTCTGCAACACGCTTCCATGATGTCCTGCACACTCCTACTGATGTCCCGCCATATTCCATGAAGTCCTGCTCATCCTCACAGGGTCTTGCACATGTTTCATGATGTCTCGCACACTCCTACTGGGAGGTTGTGCACACATTCTACGACGTCCTGCACACTTACCAGGGTCCCGTGCACAGGTCCTGGCGGGATGTCCTGCACACTACTGATGTTCTGCACACATATTCTACGATGTCCCTGCACACTCCCTACTAAATCCTACACAGGTTCCATGATGTCCTGCACACTTCCTACTGGGGTCCTGCACAGGTCCCACATGTCCTGCACACCCCTTTACTAAGGTCCTGCACACATTCTACGGATGCCCTGCACACCCCCTACTGGGGTCCTGCACACGTTCCATGATATTCTGCGCACTTCCTACCGAGGTCCTGTACAGGTCCCATAATGTCATGCACACTTTAATGAGGTCCACACTCTTCACTGGGGTCCTATTGGTCCCATGATGTCCTGCACACAATTCTACTTAGGTCCCAAAAGACTCCCACTGAGGTCCCCACACATTACTCCACGACGTCCTGCACACTCTTACTGGGGTCCTGCATTAGTCCCAAAAATGTCCTGCACACTCCTACTGGGAGGTCCTGCACACCCCTACTGGGGGTCCTCATTGCACAGGTCCCATGATGTCCTGCACACTCTACTAAGGTCCCATCGCACACTCCTGTACGGAGGTCCGCACATTCTACGACGTCCTGCACACACCCCTACTGTGGGGTCCTGCACAGGTCCCACATGTCCTGGCAGCACTCCTACTAAGGTCCCACTCCTACTGGGAGGTCCTGGGCA
>JAPDOI010001250.1:0-187500 GCA_029168955.1 Aplectana chamaeleonis | reverse complement strand
TGCAATATTGTGTGCAAATCGATGGAGCACAAAACATTCAATGACCAATCTTTAATGTAAGTATGGTTTCCGGTTTCGATTTAGTCCGACGCATGGACCGGGAGGCTGGCCGTGCGGGATTGGCGGCCTCACTGGAGAATGGGGTTTCGATTCGCGCGGGGTGATCTACCGTTGCAGCCCCGTCCATTCATCAGACTAAAATTATTGCGCGAACTCTACAGAATGGAGCCGCAACTAGCGAAAACTCCCAAACCCTTTTTAGATGACAATAACACACCCACAGATCTATGTAATGTAAAACCTAGGAGATAAAATGCTGACCAGTACCGGCGGACGTCGATTCTTGTAGTAGCAGAAGCGAGACAGATGAATAATCAATCCAGAGCTAAGCCCATATGCCTTTTATATGCGTGCCCGCGTGGTGCGCTTATCGATTAGGTAAGTCAAACTGCCTCGTCGGCCTCACCAGGCGCACTCTACCCACGATCGCTGAAACTTGATTGATTTCTTTACAACATGTCAAACAATCCCGTTGTCGACAGCAGGTGGATGGAACGTCATCGCTTACTGTTGAGGGCCAAAACGAGCAGTGTTGGGTGTTGGCAGCGAAGGATCTGTTTCACAGTACGATTTCGGGATTTAGAACAACTATTCCAGTTTGTGTTTGCTTGGAGGTCGGCTGTTCAGAATTGGAAACTCAAAATCCATCGGAAATCAGGGGCTCAGAAAACGGAAATTTTTCAACCCTGATGGTATTATGATTTTCTTCCGCTTTCTGTAGCGTTTTTTGGATAGTTCGCACCATGGCGGGGACAAATTCCACTAGCGAGTTTTTTGCACTCGCCGTGCTTCTTTCCATCTATCCGGCTCTCCACCACGGCGGTCCTCAGCTTCACGTTTCTGCCTGCGTCTGTGCGCCACGTTCAATGACTCGCTTTGTGTAATCTTCTCGCCGGCTGAAGATTTCCGCACAGACGAACCCATCCATCCGTCGCATTTTCGCAAAGCACAACACTCGCCACACAGTGTTTTCTATTTGTCATGATAAGGAAGTATACAGTATCTAAAGCATGAGTGTATGATTACCCACTACCTCAACAAGTTTGATTATCTTCTTTCATAGGAACTGAGGGCCGCCTGAACAAAGGGTGAACTAGATGAGTTAGTGAATTTTGATATTTAGTATAGCGCCCAAAGCAAATCCAGGGCCTAAATAACTTGCGTTTTCTATTTCGGTCGATATGTTGCTTTTCTAGAGCCTCTTCTGCTCTTTCTAAAACTGTATTTGCGTAGTTATCAGACATGCTGCTCTGTATTTTCGGCTCACAGAATGTGGATATCACTCCACTTGCGATCAGTCTTCAGCTAATCTAAATTTTCGTGCATTTGTAATCCAAGTTTTTTCTTTTTTTTCCAATATTTTGTGCCATCAGCTTGCCATAGAATGTGTGTGAATGCTAGTTAATCCGATAAATCCAACATTCTTCAAAGACAGGTCTTCGATCCGGGTGATGGATGGAGGGACTAGAACATTTAAAAAAGATCAAAGAAATTTTCGAGCATTTTGAGGAAAAGAAAATGCTTCGGATTTTTCTCTTGGTTGGTCAGGGTACACGGAATTGGGGTCCATTCATCGATTTACAAGAGCTTTAGCAGGTTTTTGTTCGGAGCCTCCCACCTGGGCAAACTTTGGGGGTGATATGCAACTCTTCATGTTTCCAAACCCTACGATAGAATAATGGGGAAATCGCATTTTCTCAGCACGGACTAACAAGGGAAGTATACAAAGCGTAGGTCTGATCTGCCAAAACGACTAGTGTCGTTAGTATCTCTTGTGGCTCAATAGTAAAACTGCGCAGTATCCCGCCGCGACCCGCAGGTTCCAAGAAGTTACAAGCTTAAAAAGCTCATTTTTTGTGCTTTTTGTACCTTCCAAAAAGCGCGTTATTCTTCGGAAAATCCGGAAACGGACCTCATGCTTGTGTTCAGCGCCGAACAGTACCGGAGTGAGCAAATTTTGGACGAACCCACATTTTCCGTACTTTGTCCAGACTGACAGCGTTTTGGACTTGTACGGATTTTCGGTTGGGCGCTTATTTCTACTAATTGAGGGCTCTGGAAGCGTTTTACAAAAAATGTTCCAAATTTGACTTAAAATTCTCCCAGGGGTGTTTTTCGGGGCGCTGATCACGATTCTGTGATTTATTAGTGGATTTTCAAAAGTTTTCGTCTCATTTCGTTTGAAGCTTCCCAACCGCGGTAAATTTCGAGGGAAAAACGCCACTTTCGAGATTTCCGGTTTTGTAGGATAGATATGTCTCAAAATCATTTGCTGAGGGTTATTTAGAGTGTTCGACACGAATCTGGAGTCCGTTTATCGATTTTTTGCAGATTACCGTAGATTACGGTGGGTATACGGTAGTTTGGTCAAAATCTCAGATTTTACTCAAAATTTGTATACGGGAGTTATTCGGGGTGGAGAATACGAATTTAAAGTCCGTTTGTCGATTTACAAAATACTAAGGTGGGTTTTGACCCCTAAATGACATGTTACCTACCGTAACCTACAGTAAACCTCAAAATTTCGACAAATGGACTACAGATTCGTATTCACCATCCTAGATTACCCCTGCAAACAACTTTTGAGCTAAATCCAAGAAAATTTTTTGACACTCCAAAAAAATGCCTGATGGGTACCCTTGCCTTTTCGCCAGGCTTAAAAAATGCTCATAACTTTTTTGAACCTGCGGCTCGCGGCGGGATACTGCGCATTTTTACTATTGAGCCAGAAGAGATACTAACCATACTAGTCGTTTTGGCAGATCCGACCTACGCTTTATACTTCCCTTGTAAGAGTAGCAGGTTGTTGCCCATGCACCGGTGCGGCGGGAATTCAAATTCGCAAGTGCAGATCAAATCGTTTTCGACTGAACGTGCCACAATCGTTCTCGGAGCCAATTTCCGATCCGCAATTGCGGACTGCGGCTGTTGCATCATGCGACACGTGATAATCGCGCTGGGAGAAAGGTTAATCGTGCCGGGACCAAGGGGTCCCAGCACGATTATCACGTGTCGCATTATACAATAGCCGCAGTCCGCAAATGCGGACCTAAATCAAGCCCCGAGAACGAGAATATGTGATCATTCAACTCAATGACACCCTTCACCCTGCAGCAAATCTTGCCTTCCTTTATACCCTACCCTAATCAACAGATAACTTAGGTACAATACCCACCCTCGAATCATAACTCGGTCAAATTTGGGTTTTCGGAGGAAAGAAAGGTATTGCTAGAATCTCCTCATCGAGATCTATACGATGGTGTCAAAATTTTTGTGATAGTTTCAACTATGCCTTGATAATAGGAATGTTGCTCTTTCCGTAACACGTTTTCACTCGTCAGGATGCTCTCCCGACACTTTCATTTTGGAGAGTCAAAACGTGTTACAGAAAGAGCAACATGCCTATAATCACGGCATTGTTAAAACTATCACTGAAAATTTGACACCATCTTGTGGGTCTCGATGAGGAGATTTTAGCAATATCCTTTTTTCCCCCGAAAACCCAAATTTGACCGAGTTATGACTAAGGGGCAAAAAAAAACGCTTTCTCGCAAAGTTTGAGGGTGGGCATTGTGGTTTCCTGTGAAATATCGAGAAAGATACCGGCCCAAGATTGGTATTCAGTGGACCGATTATTTCCCCGGAAAAAGGTTTTGAGCCCAATACTTAGCAATTTCTAGTATTTTTTCTGTTTCTCCAATTTTTTGGCCCTTCTGATAAAGCCCCTCCGTGACCCCGTTCGGACCTTTTGATTGATCATCATCCATCATATGATGCTGACGTCATCTGAAAGGCATCATACTCACAGAAAATCATATTATCCTGTTTTTTTTTTCATATTTTTGATTATACAAACGTATTGCAAAAGTGAGCAAACAAATCGAACGGGTCCTTCAAGAAAATGGATATATTCTTAAAAAAATGTTTTGATGTAGTTTGAAGGTGCATTTTAATTCTCGAATAACCGTATTCTATGAACACTGTAGGGTTGCATTGCAAACTATTGTACCAGGTCGTCCAATCATTCCTGTCCGAAAATTTTCAAAATTCTATAATTTTCCTTAGAAGTGTTATAATATCAGGCAAGTGTAAGAACCTTCTAGAAGGTTCTCCAAAGTTCTACGCTAGGGGTATATAAGGCGCAGTCGCCGCGTCTAGCTACCAGTACAAGCTAAAATTTACCAAGGTCAAATTCGTACGTTCATGTACTACGAGTGGCTGCTGGGCAACGACACGGGCACCGCGGTGGCCAACAACTGCAGAGCGTGCAAGTAGGATGCAGTGTCCCAACGCACAGTCAGCCGCTGGTTCAATCGTTTCGAGAGCGGCGACACGAGTCTCGAGGACAGGGAGCACAGCGGGAGGCCTTCTACGGTGGATGATGACGAAGTCCGTCGCTGTATCAAGGAGAAGCCGGAAGCCACCACCCGTGAACTGGCGACGACGCTGGGCTGCAGTAAGTCCGCCATCCACAATCGACTCAACTTACTCGGCTACCACAAAGTTCTGGCCCATTGGATCCCCCACCGTCTGACGGACGCCAACAAGCAGAGCCGCGTGGCCGTCTGACAGTCCCTCCTCCTTCGTCCGCATCGCAAGGAGTTTCTCAAGGACCTGGTCACTGGGGATGAGAGCTGGGTCTTCTACGACGTCGCCCGCCGTGCCGTCTGGATCCCGCGCGGAGAAGAGCCGCCGACGACGCCGAAAGCCGACCTGCACCCGCTGAAGATCATGCTCTACTGCTGGTGGGACACCAAGGGCATGCTGTACTTCGAGCTGCTCCCGCAAGGCAGGACGGTCACCGCCTCCATCTACACCGATCATCTCGAGGAACTAGCCGCCGCCATCCGAGAAAATCGTCCCCGACGCGCCTCGGTCCACCTGCTGCACGACAACGCGCGCCCCCACGTGGCGAAGAAGACCCAGCAGAAGTTGGCGACGCTCGGTTGGGAGACGGTTGCCCATCCGCCGTATTCCCCGGACCTCGCCCCCTCCGACTACCACTTGTTCCGCCCGCTGAAGCACCATTTGGCCGGAAGAAAATTCACCAACTACGACAACCTCAAATCCGACATCGCGGACTTAGAGTCGCAGCCCCCGGAGTTCTGGGCGAAGGGCCACGGCGACCTGCCCAATCGATGGGCCACTGTTGTGGATAACTGTGGTGATAATATTGTTGATTAGACTTGTTTTTCGATGAAGTTGAAAAAAATTAAAAATGGTGAAATTTTCGGACAAGAGTTATTGGACAACCTGGTACATATTGTCGTGGAATATGAATTTTGAGAGAGAAAACTAATGAACGGCCAGTCATTTTTTGGTGAAATGCTTAATATCAGGTCCCATATTTTCAGAATGGTGAGTTATCGACGAGACGAATTCTACCAAAATGCTAATCTCAAGCGAATGAACAGAACTGATACGAAAAAGGGGGTGTTCACATTTAGCGTAGAATGCCTTAGGAGGAATATTTCCCTTCTCTCTGATGTTTAATGTTCACTCTGCATTTAATTGTTTCAACGGATGGAGATGTTTCGAAAAAAAATAGGAATATCAAACTGAACGTGTGACCGTGCGTAGAGTTTAGATCACATCTGCGTCCCTCCATTCCCTTAGCCCTGTGGTCGAGTTTTTTTCCATTTCAAGCCCTTTTTCGGTCGATTGGCTGGCTCAGGTGGTGGTGAGCAGAGCTGACAACAACTGACGGCACGCGCAGCAGCAGCAGCAGCAGCTCGCATGACACAATTTGTCGTCATCACGTGATTGGCGTTCTTGAAATGACCTTCATTTCCACTTATTTTCCTTCTCAGTTTTAAAGTTTGCGTGCTAGATGTTGGTCTGTTAGCAGAACTGATTCGAACCTTAAAGGAAGTGTTCACGATGAAAATCGTTTTCTGTTTTTTGGCCTATCTTGAAAACGGCCCCATGCTGATTCCAATGATGTCTCTGAAATCGTACAAGACCTTCTGGGAACGGAGTTATGGCCCCTCAAAGATTGAGCTAAGAAAACATGGTGGACGAGTTGTCCAAGGTTTGTAACTTCGGTCTTCTGCAGCCGATATATGCGAGCTGACCTGAGTAAAGAGAGAAGTTTGGAATGAAGGGAAGAACGGGGCGAATGATCGGAAATCATCGCTCATCTCACGATCTCGAGCATTCATTTGTTCACGTCGGTGGGCGTGTGTTGCGCTTTTGGGGTTTGCCTTGCGCTCGAATTGGCAACTTCGGGCTCTTTTTTCTGGCATTTCCTGGCTCGTTTTCATGCGTTGTTTCGACGTAAACGTTACAATGTGCCCCTCTACTACCCACTCCTAGTGGTAACTAGAACACATTTTTTATCGTGAACACTGCCTTTAAGTCCGCCGTCCGAGAAAAAATAGTGTGGTTGCGGTCATTAGGCTAGGTATACTGTAACGGCGCTTGTCTGCTTCAATCAG
Source organism: Aplectana chamaeleonis (assembly GCA_029168955.1). Classification (NCBI taxonomy): domain Eukaryota; kingdom Metazoa; phylum Nematoda; class Chromadorea; order Rhabditida; family Cosmocercidae; genus Aplectana; species Aplectana chamaeleonis. The sequence goes on along the minus strand of JAPDOI010001250.1, from coordinate 181,003 downwards.
TAACCTCTAGTCAGCTGCTAGATAATGTTCTCCCCTGTTTTTCTGCATTTAACTTTTCAAATGTTTGTTTCACGACTTCTGCGTAGAATTGAAGATAAATGGTTTTGTTTTGTATGTACGTAGGTGAATTTTTCGTTTTTCTCGTAATTCCAGAATGTCTTGCTCGCGCAAAGTAATTTGCACACATGTTTTTTTACAGAACTTTAAAATCTTTCAATAGTGTTTTTGTAAGAAAGTTTTTTCTCTCGAGCGATGAACGCTGGAATCTAAGCCAGCAGTGATGAATTCTGGATCCTAAAGCACGCATCAGTGACTGGGTGACTGTGGTAGTACAATGTGTTTCATTCTATGCTTCCACCCTAAGTTTTGAAGATATCGCTCTCCAGCGTTGTGATGGGTCTATTCTACTGTGATGGGCGGACTCAGGGTGTTGAACAACCTAGGTATCCACGTTTCCAGTATTTCATCTTTCCAATAACTTTTCATAACACTTTTTTCGATTTTCCTTCGTTTCATACTTTCACCCTGCATAAACGGCGATTAGAACATTTTTCTTTTCCAACTAAACTGTATGCTTAGGTCGAAATTGACGTGAACGTTCCGTCTCTGTATGAGTCGTGATCTTCAACAGTCTAGGATGATTCAATCCCAAATCTAGACCTTCCATGGCACCGGGATGAGCGACTGCGGCACCCTGATCAAAATGAGATGAACCGCTGAGCCGATTCTAGTTTCCTGAAAACTGCGGACACCTGCGCTAAGATTGCTGTCTGGGGACGTGCGCAGAAGCTTTCAGGTAGACATGAACCGCAGACTTGCAAGCGTAAATCCAACACAATGGCTATCGTTGACCAGATACAGGCTTAACTTGGACTGCTTACGTCCAAGTTAGCGGTCTGAAGGGCGCCAAGAAGCGTCAGGTAAAGTTCGGGTTGGGGTTACACGCTGAAGCGATTTCAAAGAGATTCTTTACAGGTCACTGCGGCCACACCCCCTACCGCATATTTTCGTTGTGATCAAATAGACAGCAGGCTTTACATTTCATCACCAGCCATAAGGTTTTTGATACCAGGAACTAGCGTCTGTAATCACAGACCAGATCAGCATTGTGATCAGATCACGGGATCACCCGCAGCGAAGGTGGTGTGTTGGTCCCGTGGAGAACGGATGAACGCAGCCCTGTCAACAGACCTCCCTCTCACCATTCGTCAAAACAAAAACAATAGCTGGGCGCTTTGTGAGTGCGCAGTTGGAGCGGCATGGATTGCTGGGTAGCCAAGGGTAGATTTTGTGCATTTGTTGTTATTGTTGTTTTCTCTCTCTGTCTGAGAATGACTGTATTTGTAACCTAGCCGGGCTGGCAATACCTGTCAACAAAACGTTGGGTATCCACCGGCATTTCAGATAAAAAGCTCTTCTTATCCCATTTGAATTATGTTAGAATGATCGGCTATTTTTTCTGCAAAGTAGATGGTTCGAATCTCTAGAACCCACACTGCACCCAGCTTTCCACTGTTTTCTACCCTTTGAACTCTCATCGTTGCTCTAGCGGCTGTTCCTCACGTGTTGCACTGCCTGATGAAAATTTGTCCTCAGTCGTGTCCACGCCAGGTTACACTATGGTGACTCTAGCTAAGCTTAACGATGCCTCAAGCCAATGATTGCTTTACATTTTTTTAAATGACTGTCTCACTGTTTTATGTGAATCACTCCCAGGCTATCTCGACATTATGGCTGATTTTGAACTGTGATTGATATACGACTATTTGATTTCGGCATCGGCCTGCGTATGCATGCGATTTGATAGTTTGTAAGATGTCAGGATTGAAGAAAAAGTGCATGCTTCTCTTCGCTAATCAACTCCTCTGGGGATGCGCCACACATTCAGCATCCACACAGAATTGTAGAGACTTCTGAATCTGTAGTAGGCATACACAACGACTTCTGGCGGCCAACCAATGTCCGATTCAGTGTTCTCATCCTCCCAACTCCGCTACCACTTTCACAACCCCGCAGGGGAAGAGTACGATTGGCTGGCACTGGGCGGGGATCGATCACTAGACATTGTGCGGTTACAGGCGCCTCTTGCCACTGCACTGTACGCACCCCCAGAACTCTGAAATCTGCGAGAAATCTCAAAGTATGCAATTCGATCTTTCAAATTGTTTCGTAGATTTTTCACAGGGTCTTCTTTTCTCTTCATTACGCGGAATGATACATTTTGTTCCGCGTGTGTAAGAAAGGCACGTGTTGATGATGTTGTTATCATAATAATGCCAACAATGTTTTATGTCGCTTTTTGTGCCGCTAGTGAAGTATGTCCACTTCAGAAGCGAGTTTCAGCCAGAATTTCTACAGCGTGTAGTCGCGGGACATGCGTTTTGTTTTGTTTATTACGTCACTTAAGGCAAACGTCATATACACATAAATATACACATAAATATACACAGAAACACACATAAATAAGACAAATAAGACCTAAAAGAGTACAATAAGAGCCATAAGAATAGTTGTAATGATAAATGATGATTTCCGAGACATGAAAGGGAAAGGAGGGAAAGTATATGGCATACTACGGCTTCAATAACTTGGCGGCGACTTTGCGTTTAAAACGTTTGAGTGTGAGCGGCGATGTCTCGCATTTTGTGAGCTTCAAGTATATCGAGCCTGCGCGGTTCGTAAAGAATCTAGATCGCAAAGACGTTTCGGCCCTGTGAAAGGTTATCTTATTTCTCCCACCACGAGTGATCGATGGAAGCCAGGTGAAAAAGCTGTTCACTTTCACTTTAATTACACCATTGAGTATCTTGTGCACCATGCATACGTCAAACATTGCCCGTCGGGTTTCTAATGAATGAAAAAGACAAACATTCCTCCTCTGCGCACTAGGCGTTGTAGAGTAAGTCGCCATCCCAGTCCTAATAAAGATCTTCCGAGAGAAATTATTTTGTATTTTCTCTAGAAGCTCTATATCTTTCTTCTGAGATGGATTGAAAACCGAGGTTCCCGACTCAACTAGCGGTCGAATGGAGGTGGTGTAAGCTAAAAGGAGAGTCTCCTTGTTCTTAGTAGCTAATCCTTTGAAAATTTGAAATGTTCTTCCCAGGGCGTTTCTTGATATTGTAGCCAAATGTTCTGAAAAATCAAGTTTGTCATTGTAGGTAAATCCGAGATCCTTCACTTTGTTAGCGTGAACAACTGGTGACCCGTCGATATTGTAAACATTATAGTTTTCAAAAGATCCAATTCTCATATGTACACTTTTTATTGGCGATAAACCTTACTGCCATTTTTTGCACCAAAGTGTCATTCTGTCTATGGCACCTTGTACCAGAGCAATGTCCACCAATGAAGATATTTCTTGCGTTCTTGCAGAAACTGATTAGACTTGTAAAGATTTCTTTCATACACCTTGCAATTCACATATGACATTGCGTCTGAGTAGCGTCTAGCAACGAGTTCTGTGACACGAAGCGCACTTCGTAAAGAGCTGCATCCCGAGAAGGTTCTGCTTCTCCGTAGGAGTGCGACATTTTCACATGATAGCTACATCAATGGAGACTGCTAGTCCAAGTGCACGCTTTTCATGATGAACTTGCCTGTGTAATGTAACCTCATGTGCATATTTTTTTACCTCTTCTCGCATACCATGGTCACGTCTTACACATTACTGCAAGCCATATGTTCGAAAATACGAACGCATCGCGCAATAAAGTGCAATTTTCAGAGTTAGTGTATTTCTTGCGTGATGCTTTGATGTGCCTCTAGCGTTAGTAGCAAGGGACCAACATAATATTCATCTGCTTTCAACTCCATATACATATCTTCTGACATTACTAATCAACAAGATTTCAACATACGAGAGATGGTGAAATCGCTGTTCAACATCTGTCTGTCGGCCGTCTGTCAGCACCAACTCAATGATCATCTGGCTCTGATACCGATCGAATGCAAACAAAAACTTCTCGAATTCTTCACTAACCATGATCAAGTGAGAGGCTAAACAATTCTTATTTATCTAAGTCCTTTAACGCTGGCCCATTTGCAGCTGGCTGCGCTGGACTGTGACCGGCTGGTTTCATCGCCAACTTTCGCTGATAATCTGACTGAACTCAAATTCTATCTCAGTGAGGATCTCTCGGACGCAATGCTGGCCGCACTCACCGCCAACAACAAACGACTCGAGCGAATCACTCTCGTTGAATGCCCGCGCGTCACGGATAAGGTAAAGGCTCATCCTTTATTGTAAACATGAGTATTCTGATCGAATGAGCTGCCGTGATGCCTCTCATAGCCTATTTATAATCTCCATCGCTTTGACAGAATCGTGAAGACAAGGCTTGGAAGATTCACTCGCATTACTGTGAAAGCAGCTACCGCAGCTCCATTGCAGAAGAGGCGTTAAGGTCCTTATAGAGTTTGATTTGAGCGAAAAATTGCGCCGGTTTCTCCCAAAAGCGCAGAGTCGTGCTTCTCTGGAGCTCACTAAGTGAAGCGAGCGGTTTTCTTGCCTTCAGTGGTACGAATGAGTGGTTTCCCCTAGATCCGACATCATATTGACGTCAGTCTCGGGTGATCTAGCCGACAGGTCCTACCGAAAAAATGACCGGGTGGTACTAATTGTGAAAGTAAGCTGTATACTGTTATAAGGATATAATAAAGAAAATACAGCATAACCAGCATTGACAACCCGGTGGCACACACTGGACTTTTCTGTACTAATCAATACGCATCCCGACTTAAGTATGGACATTGCAAAATACATGGAAACCTCCTCCATACGCAACATAACACGAGTAATATATCTTAGCTTATGCTAGAAATGTTATAGCGAGGGAATCTGGAGGATTAGAAAGGAGCGAATGAAAGCAGGTGTTGTAGAAGAAGGGACTCAGACATTGGGAGCAGCGAATAGCTGGCGAAAATTCGCCAGTTGCTCAGCCGATGGGTGACAGCTGGCATTTAGCTAGCCAATGGCAATAACGAGGCCAACAGTTGGCATACAATCGCCATGCCATTTAATGCCAGCGACAGACGGCTGGCGAATATGTGCCAGTTGCCTAACAGTCGGGTGATAACTGGCATTTAGCTGACAATTGGCAATTACGAGGCCGACAGCTGCCTCATACTTGGCATCTCAGTTAGAGCTAGTGGCAGGCCGCTGGTGAAAATGTGCTAGCTGCCTGAACGATGCTTGATAACTTGCATTCAGCTGGCAAGGGCAATCAAACCTTGAAATAATCGAGCGCATAAAAATGCAGTCATCCACCAATCGGCACTCGGCTGGCGCCTAACCGCCCAGTGGCCTTCGCTTGGCACTGAGTCGTCACATGGCTGGCACTCAAGAGAGTTAACGAATACTCACTTTTTAACATTTTATAGTTTGATCTCTAATTTCATTGATAAGCCCAGCCGGTATATAAGGCGATTCAGTTCAATGAGTGATCACTCGGCACTTTGATGCCGGCCCTGGAAGGTGACCTGAAATCACTCTACAGAGGCTAGCATATTTTTGGCAGCTGAGAAAAAAGTCCCCTTGGCATGGGGGGGGAGGAGATGGGGTGGGTTCCTCACCTCAGATAGTTGCGTAGGCGATCTCGTACGCAACGATCTGCGGTGAGGGACCCACCTCGATTCATAGGTCTGTCAAGAGACTGGCGGACCGCTGGCAAATGGTTGCTCAACAGCGGTCTGCCAGGTAATAGCCAATAGACTGCCAGTGGTTGGCCAACATCCTGGCGGACCGCTGGCGGGTTTTGGCGGACCGCCGGCTGATGGCTGTCCGACACCGGGAATGGTTTTTGCTCGCCAGGAAAGTGCCGGCGGTCCGCCAATCCCACTGTCTGAGGAGCACCACTGATTTGCATATCACGATCGATAATCAGAGAACATGGCGACAGATCCCTTCATTGAGATCGCACATTGCGAGACAACTGTCATACAGGTTACACATTAATGCTTTAAACACCAGAGGTCCACAACGAAGCACGGCATATTAAGAGGGAAAGAGTGACACACAGCTAAAGGATGAACCACCTCGCTTGGTCGCTTGAGAATTGATACCTGATGACTAAGATTGCACCGACTAGGCTAGTCCGGTACGACTTCCGGCTTTCCTTTTGGGACCAACCGCGCCCAGGCTTCCTTGAGGAGCGATGGCATTGCGCTTTAGAATGATTTCTGCTGATTGCGTGTGGAAAGCGCGAATACGTGTAGGAACCTCACCTTGTATTGGCTGCATTTAATTGCGTTTATCTGACAGTCGAACCATTTCAGTCTCACACGCTATGTGCGCTGAGCATGAACTTCACCAATTGCAGGGTGTGCGAACAGTGACTTCCAACCAGAAGAATCTGCTGCAGCTCGAGCTGCGAGCCATGTATCAATTAACTGACGCCGGCCTTACAGATGTCAAGTGTCCCTATCTGCACACAGTTGATATCAGTGGATGCGCTCGGGTGCGTTTAATTTCATAATCACCTTAGGTACAGTGCATTGCATAGATCGGGCTAAGTAGCCGCTTCTCGGAACAGTTGCCACATATTTCGAAAAAATGCTGTCTCAGAGTTGTTCAATGTACCAGGTATTCACAATAGGGTTAACTTGTGCTTGGAGCGACAGTTGCAGAGTCAGCTGGCTACAAAGCGTGTTTTTCGTACTTTGTTTGGGACAAACAACTCGAAGTGCATTGCTAAAGATTTTCAGGTGACAAGCCTTGGAATCCGCTTCCTTGTTCAACGAAATCCCAATATTCACTGTCTCTATTTGAATCACTGCCGTTCACTTGACGACCAAGCCCTCTACGATATTGCCTACTATGTCGGCGAGCGTTTGCGGGTGAGTATAAACAGCTCTTGATTAGAATCGGCCATTTCTGAGTCATATTGAGCAACAACCACAGATTTTTGGTGCAGAGTGAGCGTGCTCACTGCTATCCTCAGCTGTGTTGTTGCTGCTTCCATAGAAGCACTTAGTGGTGAGGTTGAACCCGAATTCTGCACTTTTCCAGATACTGGAGCTCGACTTCCTACCATCGTTAATTGATCCTGCAGCCGCATTGCATCATCTCTCCACTCAGTGCCCGAACGTCTGTCAGCTGTCACTGGCGAGATTTTTCAACGAGGTGAGCTTCTTGAACAGATTTTCTGAGGCTTGACAGAAGTTGCTCTCTGGAGCGTCTATGAACTTCTCGTACAATTAGAGCACCAGCAACTGAATCTCAGCCCAACCCTTTCGGCACCGGGCCCATCTCCTCAGAAGGCCTTCAGAGGAATGTTCGCTTCATGTGGTGACAGAACCCCATTCGTATCACATTTCAAATTGGGGGAACTAGCGTTCCTCCAACTCATGCTGAACGAAGAAGTAGCATAGTTGCCTTCTTGTTAGACAACTGTTGGTCCAACGTACGTCTTACCGTTCCTTTCCATCGTCTAGACCTCTTCCATCAAGTCACGGGAAGCCAGCCTGACCTTCAACCTCGCAATCGTGTGATGGACGAAGCTGTAGCTCCTACTAAATCACGTCTGTTAGGTACACAGACCGACTGATCTCTGTTTTATACCCTCAAGACTCAAGCTGAGGTAAACAGGTTCTGAAACATTACTTTTCAGAACATCGACTTTCCTCCTGCGGTTCAGTTTAAAATCGATGGATTCAACTTGCGTGATATAGATCTTTACGGTGAGCCTCTTTAGCTTTTCACGATGCTCATGTGTTCGAGGCTACTGATTGCAGGTAACTACTTCGTGATTCTTCCCGAACTCCCACCAACAGTGCATTCATTGCGACTTTCTGTGAACGGCGACGAGAATCCCTTCGAACTCGTACGAAGTCTGGAAGCACAGCCGTTCCTGAAGAGCATCAACCTCCAGCTGACTACACATGAAGCAAGCATAGTGAGTACGCGATGCACCTGCAATGCAGTTAGTTTTTCCAGCCGTCACCGGGCAGATATTAAGATCTTTGGAACTCGACAATATAATAGCACAGAGCACAAAAGGAAATAGAATACTTTATTCGAACGAAAAAACTACTAAAAATACTGAAACGAACAAGAGAGGAAAACTGACGACAACTAGGAAATTGACTTTTTATAGGACTTCTATTAAAGGGCGCTACAGTAATACGAGCGAGCACAAAGGGAGCACGCCTAACAAGAGATTCAAACCCAATGCGACAGAAGCAATGAATGTCCAGGGAGCATGATCACAGCATTTCAGTTTTTCAGAAGTATTACATAGCTTCATAACAATAATTTGCAGATCGCACTACTGTGCAATAACTTGACACCGCTTACTGTTAGGCAAGCGCCCAAGCATGAAAAGTCCCAGGCGAGTCTCGCCCCTGACAGACTGGTTCGTATTCCCAATTTGTTGGTCGGCTCAGTTGCTGTCCGAGCCACTGCTAATGCTACCGTGCGTCCTCCAGTTCACCCAAACAACGAGCAGTTGCCGGGAGATTGGGAGAATGAGCCGAACTGTCAGGCGGCTCCGATTCCTGTTCGGTGCGACTCGGGGCAGAGACTCGCCTGAGGTGGTGTCGACAATGGTGTGGGCCTGGTTCCCCTTGAGCTCCAGTCAGTCACCTTCTGACCTCGATACGCCCAATCGCCAAGTTTAGAGTTGATCTGTCCTTTCAGGCAGCGATCGACAATGCCAACACGCTGCTTAGCACGATTCTTCCATACATCGGCAGTAAGATGACCATCCTGACTGTGAGTTTACGCTTCTTGAAGACTAACGGAGAAGCGATCGGTGTTTAAACGTGTCTCCCTTTTTAGGTAGCAACGCCTCGTCTTTTTGACGACTCCCTGCGGCTGATCACAGAGTGCACACCGAATCTGACACATTTAGCGCTGGACGTGAATCATCTGAACACAAACATTCTGCAGCGATACTTCTCCGGTATGAAGAGCTTACATCCACTTTTCTACCCACGAACAACATGGATCAACCTCTTTCTAGGTGGTGCCAAATCGCAGGGTTCGCGTCTGCGTTCCTTGAAAATCTGTCGTATGAGGATCACCTACAGAGTTCTCTTCGCGATTGCACGTGGAGCACGGAATCTGCTCGTGAGTACAGAGCTTCGGAAAATTTGGATACTCCATTGAGCGGTCCTATTTAGGATCTCGAAACATCGCAAATGCTGTCAGTTGATGATCGCTTCCTCGCGATTCTTGGCGACAACTGTCGACAGCTGAGATGTATAAACCTGAACGGTTGCCGATGGGTGAGCGACAAAGGCATGGCGGCTTTGGCACGGCACGTTCTACGTCACTAGCCCACATGTTAAGGTGCACCATATGACTTGATATTGTTGACACCTTTCAGGCGTTGTCCGCTGCGGGAGGTTCGTATTCGTGGCACTGCTTGCACCGACAAATCTATTTACACTCTCGCTGAGTTCTGTCCCGATCTCGAGTGGATCTCATACGCTGACTACTCAGGTAAGCAATTCTCGTAAGTTCACGCACCAAAAGTCGCTACGTGAGGAGTAACAGGTCTCGTTTTTGGGCATACGACTGCGCGTCCAGTAAACAACTTTGTCCGCAAATGAACTTTCACACCCAGAACAACGGCAGCGTGCACCACTTCGTTTGTTTGGTTGAGAAATGTGTAACTCTTCACGGCACAATTTGAAAGTGCTGAAGTTATTATTATTATTGTTATCATTACCATTACCAGCAGATTCTGAAGAACCTTCTCGTGGCGCCCATGTTTCTAATCACCCCAGCAGACGTATGAGTGTACAGAGAGAACGTTCGAGCGGTATAGAGTGCATTTCCCACATCGCGAAAGTATCCTAGACACTGCATAGAGGTGTCGCCATTTGACACACTATGATCTCCATTCCGTAACACCGTAGGTCCTGTACCTAAGGAGTTAATGGAGCCCTTGGCCACAAGCACTATTATTATTATTATTATTATTATTATTATCGTACGAAAACGCAAAGGGTTCACAGTTCTTGTGCCCAGATAGGTTTCGTCCTCAAAACGCGTCAGTCTCGAAGGAGACCACTCGGGTGTGCTGCTGAAATTCCACCAAAGGAGTATTCATTCTTGTCTGTTGATCATCAGAATGCTTTCAGGTCGACCAAAATTTACCGACAAAGCGCTCCAATTTCTCAGGGATTCATGTATACAAAAAGTCATCTGTTAGACTACTACTCCTCCAACTACGGGAAATGAAGAAGACACTTAGTTGAGAACCTGACCAGTGATAAGCTGTGATATTTTGATTTTGTAGTGAATCCATGGGTCCTGTGCAGTCTGTGCCGGCACGACTGTAGGTTATGTGGCGGACGCGTCGCGTGCCGCCATGACAGATTAGAACACGGGTGATAAGGATTGCAATCGTGTCGGAACAGCCCTTTGCTCTGTCACAACAACACCTAATATTGCTCACTGATGTATTTTGCTGGAAAACAAGAATAAATGTCTTTATTACAATCCTAGATGTGTTACTTTAATATGTTGTCATTGTAAATCGAAGCCTCAAGTCTCAACAGGAAAAACAACAAGAACAAGATGGGACAGAAGCTTGTCCCGAAAGAGAAGAGGAATAAACACCGCCATAGTAGAAGCTCCATGCGCTGTCTGTAATCACGTTGGCAATATCACTGTTCTGGCCCAGGTTGGTTGTTTTCGCCTCCATCGTTTTCACCATTGCCTGAATAAATAGCATTTAAGTCTGCCATCTTTATAAAACGTTTAATTATGACCCACTCGGTCCATGGTCCTCGAATTGCCGCCTCAATTGCTCGACGAATTCCGGATTCTGTTGCTGCATTTGTTGCGCCAGCTGAAAGAAACCTTTTAAGGGGGAAGTGTGGGCTATCACGGAATTTAAATGGGTGTGGTAGGTTGGGCGGCCGGTCGAAAACTAACCTGGTGTGGGCATACAGCCCATTTTTCTGTCTTCTTTCTTTGTGCGTGAACTGTCCTTAAAGGCAGACTTCACGATTAAAACAGTCTCATAGTTTCCACAGGAAATCGAATAGTACGAGGCCCATTACAACAACAATGTCAGGAAAAGGGCTATAAACGAGCAATAAATAGCCTTATTCGCCCTCAAAACTTGAATATGCTATGCACGCTCCGCCCACGTCCTCGATAGCTGTTGAGGAGGAAGGCGGGGGCGGGCTTAGCACATTCAAGTTTTGTGACCGTGTAAAGAGCCATTCTTGCTCGTTTTTAACCGCTTATTTTGCATTGTTGGGTCTATGACCCGAACCTTTCGATTTCCGATGAAAACTCGAAGACTGTTTTCATGGTAAACACAGCCTTCAAATTCCACGAATTCGGAAACCTCGTTTATCGCTTCCGTCAAAACTTTCGTCGATACCGCAATTTCCAGCCAAGACTCGGCAGAATTCGTGGAGCGTGTTGAACAAGACGATCTGACGTTCTTGATAGATGCCCAAACAGTGGAAGTCAACCTTCCATTTCCGCTGGAGAATGCGTTGCGAGATGATAACACCTCTAATGTGTAAAACGTTGATATATGACGTTGAATTCATAGTAGTAGTCGACGCCATGCCAATATGCACATGCACCTCTCAGGCACTCGTAGAGGGCAACCCGAGATAAATTTAGGCGTTGAGGCTGACCCGAGGAGAAAAGGGGCTCACCCGCGGGAATTTCAAGCTGAACGCAATTTCGAGCAACCTGGATGTGATATCCGAATCATTAACATGTTTTGACGAAGGTATCGACAAAGCCACTGGTATAAAAGGCTCCTCATCTCACAGTGTGCCTCAAGCCATGTTTTGAACACAGCAGAGTGAGGCGACTGTACATTTCACTTATCCATCGATTTAGGATTCGAACTTGCTGACTTGAACCAACACTGCTCCCAAAATAAGATTGCTGGCCGTCTTTCTCAGATTATCTCAGGCGAACTGGAAGCCTTTCGCGAACAGAAGAGCTCCCAAAGTCTGTCCACCTCTCCAGAATACGTTTGCTCAAAGCAACGGCGACCGGCTTTCTTTCTAGAATAAATATGTCGCGTCTCTAGTGTTGCTCATGGCTCCGATCCATACATTAACATAGGACGAACAGCGACTAGGTTGGTCCGCGATGTGACTTTCTTCGATATGAGGCAGACCACAAAAACTTCGTTGAAGAATTGGTTACGTTGCAGTATTCAGTCCGATGTTGAATATCCTTTGCGAAACCATCATCATATCTTAGCATGCGACATCACCTGTATCACTTGTATCACTTCTTTTTTCCCGTTTATAACCGAGGCGGGCGCCACCAACGTCTCCACTCATCCCAAGAGCACGCCTAGTGGACCAAGAAATACTAATGGCTTCGGGAGCATCATGACTCGCATTCCTTTCGTTGAGGCTATTAGTGAAGAAGTCTGACCATCGCGCTTGAGGACGGCCAGTAATGCGCTCCAAGTCCCGCAGTAGCTCGGCGATTTACGCTCTTGTCCAGCGATTATCCTCAAGGCGCATAACGCGTTCGGCCACCCTAACTTTCGAGGACTTATCATTCTCGGCCGCAGCCCTGACCTTTGACCGTCTGGGCAGACCTCAACTCTGAATTCCTTCTCTGACTTGAAGGAAACGTAGCGCTTCATGCGCCGTCCTTCCGATTGTGCGCTGGTTGAGTGGGCGAATTTTCATCCCCCTTGGGCAATACCTTGGATACCCTAGCATACCTTAATGCCCCAAGAACTGTGGAATCGATCAATAGGGCACGGAGCCGGATGTTTTTCGTCTTCATCATGACTTTCTCGATAGTTTTGAGGCTCTCTAGCCGACGAATGCATGAATTTGTCGGGACGAACAGAACTTCACAACCTTTCGCAGTTCTTGCTTTCAGAGAATAGTACAAAATCGTCGGCCTACTCCAGGCCAACAAGGAAACATTCATATAGTAGGGAGTCCATGTTCATCAGTGGTCGTATTCATGAAACACTGAGAGCCTCCCGTGAAGGTCCAAAGTCCACTCGCTGTTGGACGACTTTCCGATGTTGCACCATCCTGGGTACCCGGCAGATAGACAGGAAGACTCCCCGCTACCTGGCGGGTAGACAAGAGGGTTTCTAGTCGCCTGGCGGGTGGAAGGAGAGAATCGCGGCTGCCTGCTACGTCGATCTTGCGTTTCAGAACGTGATCAGTATGTTACTGGCAGGCAGCGCTCGCTCTGCCCGTCCATCAGCATAATCAATGTTGGACATGCTGTGCCCACCGGGATGCATTGATAGCGGAGCTGAGACACATCAGCCTCCCAGCCGGCGGGCTCTTCTCCATCTCTGCGGGTGGCTAATAATGCCTGTCTCTGCTCTGACAGGTGGCCGCCACTATTGAAATCTCGACAGGGAGGCACAAAACTGGTGTTCATACGCCGGGTACGGGAAGGCTACGCCTTCTTCCTCCGCCCGCAGATTCATGAATACGGCCACAAGAACTATTCCGATGTGGTCACTAACGGCGAAGTTACCCTCTCTAAAACGTCGAAATTCACATCATTCGAGGGGCGAGCGGCGTGCGCGACGCCTCGGCCTCCGTCTGCCCCACGCTCTCTCACTGTCTCTAACCTCCGCTCCGCACCAGCACGCATAGTAACCAAGTGAATTTTGCCGTTTTATAGCCTGTAAATAGAAATGGTCCTGCTACACCTACTTGCCTTGCTTCTGTATTCACCTCGGGACTGACGTAAATTCGACAGATTCACAAACTGCTTCTGTTGCTCCTCTGTTCATGTCTTCCATTAAAGAGCATTTAACTTACTTGACTTAATCGGTTGGCTTTCGCCTGACGCGGTCATTCCGCATCTTCACCGAGGTGTGCCGTCCTAGTAGTCAGCCGTGTCCATTTTTCACGGTCTTCAGCCACAATTTGAACACAATCCATCCATTGATCACTATTCCACTTCCTGCGAAGTAAAACATCGCGCCTGAATTGCCTTTCAATGCCGAGTGATTTCAAATCCTCCTTCACCACATCCGTCCAAAACTTTCGCCTACGTCCAGGCGGCCGTTTCCAGACAGGACTTGGAAGCATCCTTAGAGCGTTTTTGACAAGACGATCTGGCGGTCTTCTTAAAATATGCCCCAACAGACGAAGACGACCTTCCGTTGCCGCTTGAGATGGCATTAGGAGATCTTGGCACCTCCCTCGTGTCAAACGTAGATGTAAGGCGTCAATCTCGCTGTAGAGATCTTGGTTGTGGCACATCCGCGGCCAGAAATATCCGGAGCAAACGTCTAAAAGCTTCCTCTCCGTGCAATCCAACCTTTCCCTCTGCGTCTCCGGTGCTGCCCACGTCTCCGATCCGTACATCATGATAGGGCGAATAGCGGATAAGTAGACGCGCAACTTGACTTCCTTCGCGATGGGGGTAGACCACAAACACTTGGTTAGAGAATTGAATGCAGACGTAGCTTTCGCACATCGTTGTCGAATATCCGCTGCATAACTACCATCGTTCTTCAGCAAACAGCCCAAATAACAGAAATCGTCCACCAGTTCGATACGTTGTCCGTCCACACAAACTCCCGTAGAAGGCCTCTGAGAGACCCACATCTGCTTGCATTTGTCCGGACGAAGACGAAGTCCATAGGCTGCCGCATACTTCGAAACGAGGTTCACAATCCTTTGCAGTTTTGCGTTGTTTTCAGCGAATAACACAATGTCATCGGCGTACTCCAGGTCGACAAGGGAGCGTCCTGATAGTGTTAGGATCACGTCCGCAGGAAACTGTTCTGCAACTCTACGCATGATGTCATCAACGGCAAAGTTGGATAGGAAAGGTCCTGCTACAGCTCCTTGCCCCGTAACACCAACGACATGAAGAGTCACTCCATCTACACACATATCTTCGCGTTCCTAGCGCTTCTCACACGAGTTTGCATGGTCAGCTTTTTGTTTTTGCTCTCCAGTTGTTCCTGTCAGCTGCGCCCCTCATAGCAGATTGCACTGGTGTTCACTCGGTCAAGCCAGCGAGTGTTGGGTCCACCTAGAGGGCAAGGAAAAATCGAAAAACAAGCAGAAAAACACTCACTTGCTGTCCAGCTTGGAATATGTTTGAGAATCCTGCGCCACCAGACATCAGTTGCCCCATCATATTTTGAATGTTCGGATCATTCATCAGCGACTAAATACACGGATTTTTTTCTATCATTTAATCAATTCCTTAAAAAATGAAGACTACCGATAAATTAAAGAAACTCAACTTGACAACGCTCAAACAAACATTCATTCTCATCTCGATCCGAATAATAGTACGGGATTTCAGAACACCCCTCAGGCTTCATACCTACCTGTGCCATGTTCATCATCTGTGGGTTGTTAAATAGCGTGGCGAAGTCAACACCAGGAGGTAGTGGTGGTCCTCCAGCTCCTCCAGCTCCTCCAAACATTGAAGCGAATGGATGCTGAAAGAGGAACACTATGTTGATCGTGAAGAACAGCTATCAGGAAAGCCATAATTTGGGCCAGCGTCCAAATTACAGCGCATACACGCTAGTAACAATAACGTGAGTAGAAAAATATGGCTCGCTCCTTAACTCCAACGCCATGGAAGCTCCGGTAAGCGGCCCATAATATTTGGAGCTGAGCTGAACGCAACGATGGCTAATCTTTGATAGATTTGGATTAAAATTCACCTACACGGGTTATTTGACATTCCGAACTTGGCAGTTCTGAGGACATTTTGTGGATTTTCAGAAGATTACAAGTTGGGCCCAAAGAGTTACAGGCTCGAATGGTCCAGAAGCCTTCACTCTTTGATAGAGTGTCTACTTTACATAAATCAGGAGGCTCTAGAAGCGCTCCAAAAGAACGTTTCAGATCTGCCAAAAATTTCCCTACGGGGGCTGCTCGAGTTCGTGAACCGGAATCTGAGTTCCATTCGCCATAGTTTGGGAAAATTCAACAGATTTGGCTCAAAGTTCCCCTCCGGGAGGGAATCTTGGGGGCGAAATGAGACTTTTCACTATTTCCAAAAAATGTACACGAGCTTTGACTCAAAACTGTTCTGTGAGATTATTTGCAGTGCTTTAAACGTATCTGACATCTGTTTATCGATTTAAAACGGTAGGTTACGGTGGGTCTCAGGGAAGAGCGGAAATCCGCATTGCGCCTTCCAAAAACCGCAGTTCAGCGCGTTTTTTCGTGTTCCGCGTTCCGAAACCGCACAAAGCGCCGCGAAACGCGAAATTTTTGGGTCTATTGCTATAGGAGCAGTCTATCAATAAATTCGAAAGATTTACGCGTTTCGCATCCCGAATGCCGCATTTAAAGCGGTTCGCACCCGATTTCCACAATCCGAGAAAAAAATTGTGTCCAAACCCAAAAACCTTTTTTTTTGCAACTTTATAGAATTTTATTCCGTTCATCCCTGGTGGGTGTTCGGTAATTTGGCCGAACTCTCAGATGGCTAAAAAATGGGACCTTTCAAAGGCTATTTGTAGCGCTCAGCATGAATATGAGGTCCATCTGTCGATTTTCGAACTATTAAGGTCGATAAAGCCCCCTAAATCGCACTACAACTTTAGAAATCCTGGAAACATCGACAAAGGAACCCCAGATTGCGCTCAGCAACCCACATAACCCCAACATAGAAGTTTTGATTCGAACCCGTAACTTTTCGAACACCGTGAAAACCGCCTGACGGGTAACCAGGGTTTAGCAAGCCGTTGCGCCCCCTGTCGGCGGAGCTACGACCACTCCCTATTGACCAAATTTTGCAAAAAAAAAATACGACCCTCCCTCCGTAGATTGAAATTTGCTTAAAAGCAGTGGTCACGATGAAAAACGTTATAGAGAAAACTACCAAAATCAGCTTAGATCAAAAACGCGGTGAAAAAAGGGCTAGAATTAGAGTTTCTAGGGCCCAAAGATGCCAGTTCGTGCACACGTGCACAGCGCCAGTAAAAAAGATCGCAGTCTCATGCCGAGCAGTCAAAAAACATCGGCATTCAGGGGAAGAAATAAATGCAAATTTACCTCATAAAAACAGTTGAGCAATGAAGAAAGCACCCCAGCCAATGTTTTTGACCAGATGTGTACATATGTCCGAAGGTTCATTGATTGAAGTGCAAGTTCCAGCCAACTGATGTTCTTGATATAAGAGGTCATCAATGCCGATGATGTGGAGTGGGCTCGTCCACCATCAAAAGACAAGAAAGTTCACGCTTCAAATATGGCCCAAAAAAGTGGTTTTTTCGCGATTTTTTTCTTATAGGTCCTTCTACTCGAGACCAAGAAAAGGGTTTAGAGAGCAAAAGACGACAAGCATAATTGATCGCGACCACTGCCTTTAAGCTTTCTTTAGTGACAAATTTGGAAAAAAAAATCAAACTCATGGTATTAAAGGACAGTTTTTAAATTTTCTAAGGATTAAATATGATAAATTTTAAACAACAAGTGACAAACAGCGAATAAAAATGCGTACTTCTCACACGCGACTGAGTTCCCTTACCTCATTTTAGATTACCAAATGGTTTCTGGAAAACACACTTTTTTCTCCACGCAACTTTTAGGCACCCCCCCCCTCAGAATTTTCATTTTTTCACATAACTTTTCTCGAAAAAAACCGTTGCGCCGAGTCGCAACCGTGTATCATTAGCTTTTCGCAAAGCGACAAAAATGTATATAACTTTATTCATAGATGAACTCAGCAAAATCTGATATCCGATTCAAAGAGAGCATACCAGATTCGATCAGACTACATCCATCAGCTTTCTAATCCGGGCGAAAACCATGCCAACCGCTAAATGACCCCACTCCCACGCTGACTGACTATGCTGTCCTATCCAGTCATACTCTTTTCTTTTTTTTCTCTAATTCTTTTCATAGTTTTTTTTTTAAATATCGTATGTTCATTCACTATCTTGGGATTTGTCTGCTTGTGTTTCTTACTATTCCAATAAACAATACAACACAATACAATGCGTGGCTCCCTAGTTATACTCTGTTTATCTTGAATTGCACAAAATACGGTCCGCCAATAGTCCTCTAATTGGCACGCTAGTACCGTAGTGTACGTCCACGACGCGTTCTCGGCAGACACGACGGCACATTGGCAGGGTGGGTAGCCGAGTGACGGCATTGACGAATCGATTGCTCTGCAAACCCGGGTCTGCCGAGAACGCGTCGTACACTACGGGACTAGCGGGCCAATTAGAGGACTACTGACGGACCGTGTTTTCTGCAATTCAAGGTAAACCGAGTATACATATGCGAACGAGCTCGTATGCTGTCTTCACAACCAGGTTCAGTGGGTCGTTGTGACCGCTATGACCCCCCCCTTTGATGACCGGAACTTTCGGGAAATCTCGTAGGTCCTCACGATCCGCCCTACTAAGTGAATTTTCTCTCTATTTCTAGCCCAAAACAATGACGATTTTCTTCTGAAATCTCCCAAAAACACAACTCGCTTGTTATTCGCGTAAGTATAACCCACATTTTGCGCGCCACTGGCTTGTGCCGCAGCCTCCAGCTCCTTCACTTTATCCTCGGCGATTTTCAGATTATTCTTGAAGCTCTCCTGATTTGGATCCAACTCCAGCGCCTTCTTGTAAGCTTCCACGGCTTGCTCATAACGATTTTGGCACGACAACGCAAGTCTGAAACAATTCCCTTTCACCACTTCTCAGCTGAGCAAAAACATGTTTAGCATTCTGAATAAGCGTATAGAATGCATTGTTATGCATGCATCACGCTAAGGAGACTTTCCAATATTCAACATTGACAACTATGTCAATGCAACCCCTGCTTTTGAAAAAAAAACATTAAAAAAAAAGTAATCTTACCCCATTCTTCCATAGGCCTTGCTATATTTCGGATCAAGTGCAAGTGCTGTTCTACAATCCTGAATAGCGAGATCATACTGCTCGAGGCGACAATACGCGGCAGCCCTGACGAAAATAAAATACATTCAGAACCATGAAAAAATCAATGAAATTTAATAAAGTTCATTAGCCTACCTATTGCAAAAATATACAGGATCCCGATTGAGCTTAATGGCTTCATTATACTTGCTTACAGCAGCATCAAATTGCGACGCCTTCATCAGGTCATTACCCTAGAAAAGTCCAAACTTTGCATAGTATTAGGAACGAAATTAACTTGCTTTTTCTGTTGAAGGTACTAAATACTACTGATATGCGGTCTCTACTGACCAAGAAGAACAGAACCTACAGCTTACTGAAAGTGGAACGGTCGGTAGCGACAGTGACAGTTCCAGAAGAGATTTACATCTCAGGAAGTGTTTATGACGGTGAACGCATCTACAAAAACAACTTGAACTATTAGTATCTATTGCAAGGGATCCACTTCATATAAGTCATAGTAACCATTCCAAATGAAATGTACTTTTCTAGAACCATTTTCGTACGAAAAGTCCGAAAATGCCCATCGCAGCTGCCTAGACCCACTCTGAAAGAAGTTATAGGCGTTTTTTCTCTGATTTTCGCACTCATTGTACCCTCCAAAAAGCGCATTATTTTTATGAAAATCCGGAAACGGACCTCATAATTGTGTTCAGCGCCCGAAACTACCCCACTAAGCGAAGTTTGCGTGGAGGAACATTTTACAAACTTTGCGCACCCTGACAGCGTTTTGGACTTGCACGGATTTTAGGTTGGGCGTTTATTTATACCACTTAGAGGGCTCTCGAAGCGTTTTGGAAAATATTATAGATTTGACTTGAAATTCCGCCTGAGAGGTTTTTTTGACAGCTTACGGTAGATTACGTTGGGTATACAGTAGTCCGATCAAACTTCCAGATTTGTCTCAAAATTTTATGTGGGGGATATTTGGGGTGCTGAATACGAATTCATGTCTATTTCTCGATTTTCGAAGTATTAAAGTAGGTTTTGCCTCCTAAATGGCATGTTACCTACTGTAACCTACATTAAACCTTAAAATTTCGACAAGCGAACCCCAGATTCGTGTTCAGCACCCCAGATAACCCGTACATACATGTTTTTAGCAAAATGCGGAGAAAAACTTCAAACACTAAAAATTCCATGGGCCTTTGCCTCAAAAACTTTATATAGCTTTAAAAACGCTCATAATTCTTTCAGAGTGGGTCTAGGTAGCTGCGATGGGCATATTCGGACTTTTCGTCCAAAACTGGTTCTAGAAAAGTACATTTCATTTGGAATGGTCACTATGACTTATAGTGGTTCCTTTGTTAGACTTCCATAGTAAAACTGCGCAGTATCCCGCCCCGATCTGCAGGTTCCAAGAAGCTACAAGCTTGAAGCGGTCGTATTTTTGTGCTTCTGTACCTTCCAAAACGCGCACTAGTCTTTGGAAAACCCGAAAACGGACCTTATAATTGTGTTCGGGGCCCAAAAATACCCCCCTAAACAAAGTTTGGGTGAAGGCAAATTTCCCAAACTTTGTCCAGACTGAAAGCGTTTTGAACTTTAGAATCTCCCAGGTGTTTCAATTGAGGCGCAGATCATGAGTCTGGGGTTTGCCTGAAGATTTTGCAAACTCTTCCACTAAATTCGTTCAAAGCCCCCTAACGGGGGAAAATTTTAGGGCAAAATGTGACTTGGGACGATTTTCGGAACGCTTCGACAGAAAAGGCTCGAAATGCCTCTCCATGTGGTTATTTGGAGTGCTCAACACAAATCTGGAGCCCGTTTATTGATTTTTGACAGATTACTGTAAAATACGGTAGATTTACGGTAGTTTGGTCAATTTCTCAGGTTTGACTCAGAATTTTGTATACGGGGGTTATCCGGGATGCTGAATCCTAATTCAACATCCGTTTATCGATTTTCAAAATACTTAAGTAGGTTTTACCCCCCGAATAGAATGATACCTTCCGTTACCTACGGTAAACCTCTGAATTTCGACAAACGGACTCCACATTCGTGTTCACCATCCTAGATTACCCCTGCATTAAAAATTTTGAGCAAAATCCGAGAATTTATTTGAAACACCCGGAAAATGACAACTAAAAAAAATCGCTTATTACTTCTTGAAAACTGCAGCTCGGGGCGGAATACTGCGCGGTTTTACTATGGAGGCCTAAGAGATACTAACAATACACGTCGTTTTCGCAGATGCGCTTACCGCTAAAAACACTTCCCTTGCCAGATGAAAAAAGATTGTCATAAAGTAGTAAATATGCTACCCTACCTCCTCTTTCAACTTGTTAGCCTCCGCGATTTCCGCCTCTGTTGGCTCGGGGAGTTTGTCCTCTCCCTGAAAAAATAAAAATGCAAAAAAATAATTATGATAAAAAACAAAAAAATTGAAAAACTGACCGACGGGAGTCCTTCGGCGGCAACGAATACATCTAGTAGGGGCTTCGAAGGTTGAAAAGCGTAGTTGGCGTCAGTGAGCCCGAATGCCGACTCCATACATTGCACAGCCACTGTAATAAACATTGAACTTTTTACACAAAACCCTGAAAGCAAGGTCCACGATGAAAACAGTTTTCTAGTTTCTACCGTAAAGCAAAATATCTGAACCCCATTGCAGCAAAAATGCCAAAAAAAAACGACTGAAAACGACCTAGAAATAGCCCAATACGGCCGCAAAGCTTGAATGTGAACTGCTCGCCCTCCCCTCCACTTCGCAAGTGGGCGGGGCATGCATGTCACAATCACGTTGTGTGGGCGTATTAGGCTGTTTCTGGCTCGTTTTAGGCCGTTTTTCCAAAACTAATGTTGCGATGGACCCTAGACAGTTTTATTTACATTGGAAACTCAAAGATTGTTTTCTTCGTGAACACTGCCTACGAAAATATTCATTCATAATGGAAAAATGCTGCATAAAGCGTCTTTCACCCACCTTCTAACGCCTCAATCTGATCCTCTGTACATTGATTGGCCGAAACCTTGTGTCTTATAAACTGAATGAAAGAAACCACGAGGTTCTTCTCATCACTTGATGCTACCGTAGTTGTGGCCGCTGCGGCGGATGACTCGTCCGACATCTGAATCTATTTTCAGTTGTATGATGGACGCCTTTCACTAACCATACATGAGGAAAAACGGATCCATATTACATCCGCGAAAAACGAAAAATGGAGTTTGAAAAATCTAAACCTAGGTCACTATCGCTGCATCCGCAGAAAAGTATCGTCCGTATCACTCAAATAGGAAGCCGTGACGCAGGTACGCGACGCGACATAACAAGCATAACGATCGAAACACTTCGGGACCAAATGCAGCGACCCTCAGAACGGAAAAAAATGCATGTTGGGCGGGGGAAAGGGGTAGACGCCTTCATGCATAGCCTTTTTTTGAGCGGAAAACTACGACCCTCCCACCAACCAATGTGATCGATTGTGCACAGTTCGATTCAGAAATGTCCAAAAATCGTATCAACTTCGATTTTTTGAATTCTGAAAAAATGGGCATAAAATTAATAGCAAGACAAAGAAAGTACCCGTCTCGCGACGGAATCGAGCCGCAGACGAGGGACGCGGCGGACGAGTTGACCGGGGGTGAGCTGGGATTGGTTGATTGGGGTTATTGAGGATTATACGGGCGGTGTTTGGGTACGCAGGGAATTCCTGGGATGGTTTGTTTATTCTAGGCTTGCGGCAAGTCACAGGCAGTGACTTTTTTTTGAAGTTTTTTTGTTATTGGTATCCCAGATGAGGGCCTGCTGAGTTGGTTTTGCAGAAGCCGGGCCTCGTCGTCAAATGGCGGACCAGCTGGAGTCGCTTGCGGATTACATGGGAGAGCCGGTGGAGGGTGTCATTCGTGGACTTCTTGATTCGTCTCGGGCAGATGGTACCATCAGAGGGTATAACAGGATGTTGGAGGAGTTCAGGAGCTGGCAGTACGAATCTCCCGACACCAGACTGGACAATGAGCTCGACAGTGCGACGGTTTTCCTGGCCAAGAAAAGCACCACAACATCCGCAGGGACGCTAGCCTCGTTTGTGTCAGCGCTGGCATTCTCGAGAATGGGCAGGAGGCCGGAGGAGAGTTTACAGTGGACAGTATTGATGAGATGGTGCGCGGCAAAAGGAGAGGAGAGGTCGACAAGGAGCGGATGTTTGTGACGACAGAGGAATGGCAAGCACTCATGGACACAGTGGCGATTATGCCTTTGGCCTCAATGGAGACAGGACAGAGCTCATATCCTCCTTGTACTTCTTTCTGTGGACTTTGTAGGATTTCCGAGGCTCTAAATCTTCAATTGGGTGATGTTGCCGAGCAGGATGACAGTTGGATAATCTGCATTAAAGTAAGAATTAGGATATCTATTTGTTGTTAGGCGGGGCTTTCTGTATTCCTAGGAGATGGGCAGCAAGTTTGTGTAGGTCTGAGATGAGATAATAGAGATTGGGAGTTCAAGTGTTGTCATACATTACGTTTCCATGTATTGCTAATGTTTTTTCTTTTGCAGAAGTCCAAGACGGATCAGAGTGGCAGCGGCGAACGTCTTTCTGATGAAAGAACCCGGGTTCGACCAAGTGCTGCGACGTCGACTGAGTACCATGGACAGAGGTCCCGCGCGGTGCTGGCGGCAAAGAACAGAGGAACGTGGTCATCAGGGCGCTGCGAACACGGAAATCAAAAAGGATCTGCGAGACGGCCAATATTCGTCCCCTAACGCCTCACGCGTTCAGACGAGGGGCACTCACACGTGCTCTGGAGCAGGGAACATCGATGGCGATGGTACAGCGGAGAGGAAGATGGTCGAATCCCCAGTCGATGAGGCCGTATATCGCTCGTTCAAAGGTCACGCCAGGTGGACCAGCAGTTATTCCCCATTGAGCTGTTTCGTTTTTGTGCTTAGTTGGTTGTTCCTTTCCTTCAATACGCTGTTTGCTGTTTGCTGTGCTCTTGTGCTTGTATTGGCTGGATTAGGCTGTCTTTGGATCTGTGCAGTTGGAATATTGCCTCCTAGCCTTATGATTGTGCGGCTTTCCACGTAATTTTTATTGTTTGTGAAGTTTTGGTTTTTATTAGTTCCGGCTTATCTGGGCTATCTGAACTCTCTGCGGTTTGGTTAGGTGCATTTGCGCATATGGGTATTGCTAGCCTTCTCGATTTGAGATTGGTGAAGTTCGGGATCTTGCCTGTATATATGGATATGAGATTCTGTGCTCTACTGCTTGTTACGGTGATCGCATACGGTTTTTCTAGTTATGGGTAACTTTCGTTGCTCAGGTTTTAGTCTCTAATATGGATGTGTTGTTGTTTGTTTATAGTTTTCTAATTTTATATTCGATGCGTGGCTTCGGCAATTCTGAATGATTCGGGAAGTAAGAGAGCTTGATGTTTTGATCCGGTGTTTTTGCTTTTGTGTTTAATCCGTTACGTTCGGATCGTTTCTTATCTCGACGTGTAGTTTGTTGCACTGCCTGTTGCCGTATAAAGCAGCCCTTCTCGCAGTGTACCGAGTCGTAGGAGAGATTCCAGGAGCGAGAAGGGTGTTTATGACGAGTGACCCGATAAATCGGGTCAGGAGGCATAAATAGCTTTTAAATTGCAAATATAATTTTATCTAATAGTGGCTCACGTGCAGGGTCAAGCAGAGCATACTCTGACCTCGCCAACCCCTTCATGGACGAATTTTCAAGAAATTTCAAAATTTTTTACGGCCACCACCTTTGTCAACTTTTTTTTAATTAAAATTTTTGAAACTTTTGGACTGAAAACTTCCCAAAAATTTGAAAAATATCAAAATTTCTCTAACAACTGGCCTCATTTTCGTTATTGCCGCCTCAATAACCACAGGCACGAAGTCAAATTGGATAAGCTTTTTTTTATCTAGAAAATTGCAGGTTCAAAAGCGGAATACAATTTTCGCACAGCAATGCACACAAGGGACATTAGGAATCTGCAACAAAATTAATCGTTAAGAAACTGTTTTGTCCGTAAATTGCGCAAAATACAGAAAATTACGACAAAAGTTCATCAAAAAAACTTTGAATTTGAATAGATTTCGATCTTTTTTTTTCAGAGTTATAGGTGTTCACATACTACGAATGGTAGCGATCGCGTGTGAATACAAGAACTGAACAATATCAAACTTTCTGTTCAATCACGAAATCTACGAAAACACTCTACGAAAACACTTACGCGAGGAAGTAATCAAAACTGGTTTCCTTAGACATGGATTTATCCGTAGTTCGATTCGAGGAACTTTGTGTAGACCACTCACCGCCTACGGCATTGAGTCTTCCGAATTTTGAAATATAAGGAAAACTCTAAAGCTTTGACAAGGTTTGAGTTGGGCGAAAAGTAAGGAACCGACGCCTGCAAGTTTTGGATTGAAAAAAAAACACAAAACACCATTAGGGGCTTTCAGAGTGGCGTCGCTGCGAAATTCGCGGCATCGCTCCTCAGAGCGAGTGAAAAAAGGCGTAGCCTATCGATTGCCGCCGCGTCATATTTCTTTCTCAGCGTCTCTTATTTCTTCGCTGCCCTTTAAGTTCGATCAGAGCGCATAAACATATTGGCGTGCCATCCCTCGCGTGTTCTGCAATCTCAGACACTCTGCAATTGATCAACAAAAACGAGTTATAGATTTCTAATAATATACCAGGAGACACTACCACCAGTAGAATCACCTTCAACTGAAAAGATTTGCATAACAATAATGGTGTCCACAACAAAACATTATTAAACGTCATGGCGAAATAAATCCTGGATGACCAATTAAATACCATGACGAAATTTATCCTGGATGGCAAACATCTAGTGAAATAGGCAAAAAGATGATTCTACAGAAAGTTAATGGGCAGATAGTAACGAAGGAACACTAACTAATATGAAGAAACTACAGCGACAAATAGCGACAGCGACAAAAATGGTCGAGACCATTTGCCTCGCAAAACGTCGCAAAACTTCGCAGAACGTCGCTCCCAGCCCGCGCCGTCGCTCCCACTCTGAAAGCGCGACGTTCGCTCCCGTCGCGCGGCACGGTTTGCGCTGCGTAGCACCCCTCATCTCTCACCACGTCGCCGCGACAGCGAATTTTTCTGCGACGCCACTCTGAAAGGCCCTATTCGAAACAATAAATTTAAAGCTCCGAAAGCTGAAAAAGTTGATAGAAAGCCATCTAGAATGTTAATAAGATGACAGAATAGTTCATAGTGATGAAACATTACGCTGACGAAAGCGGAAAAGATGAAAATTCCAAGACCAACGTCAGCAAACGACGCGACATTGCGGACGCTTGCATTCAACGCGACATTGCGGACGTTTGCAGTCGACGCGATTTTGCGGACGCCTTCATTCTACGCGATTTTGCGGTCACGTAATCGAACGTCGCCTCGTGCGCGCTCACTCTCAAGCTTTTTCGTGTTCGTGGTTATCATTCATATTGTATTTGAATCTCATAATTTGAGTCCATGTCAAAGTGTCAGATAAGTATTCAGGCTATTTAGCCGTTGAGAGCAGGACTTCAGAGCCGTTAAAAATTAGAAAGATTAATTTTGGCCTGGAACCCACACTATAGTGGATTTCAACCATATTTTAGAAAGAAAAAGTGCAAGTGTAATTGAATATATCTCCTGATTTGGCAGTTTTCACTCAAGAAAGCACAAAATCTTTTTTGAACCCTTCTTAGAGTCGCCTTTTCAAGTTTTCTCCATATTTTCTATGGATAATGGAACAGCTGATTGCAGGATCCTATGAGCTCTGATTCCATGTATTCGAACAGGATTTCACTGTAGAGTATGGACACAACGGGATGACGGTCACCACACATATTGCCGAGATCCTGCGACAAGGAATTTGGGCGTCTCTCACAGGAGGATGGTGGGTTCACCTTGAAAGTATGCTTCATTTGGTGCTATCGCAGCGAGGGGGGTGGGCACTTGACTATAGCCCGTGGCCACGCCCATTTTTCCGTGCCGCCGCGGAATTTAGGCACCATTTCAGGGTTTACTCCCCCTCCAAAATCAGGAGAGTCGTAGCAGCGCGGCCAAGTGCGATAGCCAACCATCCCCCCCTCGTTGCGATAGCACCCTTCATTTACCCTCAGAATTAGATATCGCATACTCTGTATGAGATCAGAAACTCAATGACAAGAAAAAAAAGAATTTAGGTGATTTGTAACTTGACTATTCAACTTTTTTTTCGTGAGGACCTCCCATTATGTTTACCCCTCGAACCCATTCCTGAGGTTGACGTTCTTTGAACCACCGATGCAGTTTAGTCTCTCAAAGCCTGCCAGGTCTTTGTGTTCTGTAGACCCTCCATGAGATTCAGCCCCTCTAGGTCAAACCTGTCCTGGTTATCCTATGGAACACACATGGAGTTTGTTCCCTCTCCCGGCTCCCCCACTTATTAGTCTCTTGAATCGTTTCCCTCCGGTTTCAGAAGACCACCCATGAGATATAGGTCTTCAAGAAAACGCATTTTGGGGATGTCCCATGAAAAACCTTCGTCGTTTAATCCCATTACCGAATCCCGCAGTTGATATAATCAGACCACCCACGGCTTTTAGTCTCTTTGTTTTACGAATACCTCCCATGATAGTTATCATCTCAAAACAGACCCATTGCCACTTGAGGGCCACCCATGAAGTTTAGTCTCAAAGCCAATCCTTTGCTGATGTTGGTAATCGCCTAAAAACCCTAGAAAACGTACACTATTTCCTCTAATTGATATCTTCTGAGCCACCCATGAAGTTTGGGCCGTTTTGCCTATTCCCATAGTGGTTATCTGTTGATCGCCCAAGATGTTTATTCCTGGGTAACATGGGGGGGGGGAGAAGTTGATGTCTTGAGACCATATGTACAGTTGAGTTTCACGAACCCATCCCCTTTATAAAATAGCTTGGGACCACCCATGAAATTTTTCTCTCAAACCCTCCCCCCTCGTTGTTTTTCGATAACCAAATATTTAGTACTTTAAGCCCGCTTTCTTTGCCACATGAGGACCGTCCATGATGCTTGGTCTTCTAGACCCTTTCCAGTCACTTTCTGAAGACCACCCTGGACGTTCAGTACATAAACCGAGCTCGTTCAGCCCCCTGAAGCCCACTCATGGTGTTTTATCCTGTAAACCATCTCCTTGTTCAATCTTGTAAAACATCTTCCATCACTGTGTTACGAAAACCACCCGTGATTTTTAGTCTTTCGGACCCTTTCAGTCGTTGTTGCGCACAGACCACCCATGGTGTTTAGTGAAAGCGGCTCCCTTGCTTTACCACCTGAGGGTCACCCATGGTGTTTAATTGTGAACGCTCTCCCGTCATTCTTTCGCGAAGACCACCCGTGATGTTCAGTCTTTTGGATCCTTTTCAGTCGTTGTTGCGCACAGACCACCCATGATGTTTAGTGACAGCGGCTCCCTCGCTTTACCACTCGAAGAGCACCCATGGTGTTTAATCTTGTAAAAGCTCTCCTATCACTGTTTTATGGAGACCACCCGTGATGTTCAGTCTTTTGGATCCTTTTCAGACTTGTTCCGCAAAGACCACCCATGGTGTTTAGCCTCTGAGGCTTCCACGCTTTACCGCGTGAGGAGCACCCATTGTTTTTATTCTTGCAAACCCATTCCAGTGTTTCCCCCGAAGACTAGTATGACCACCTAACCCCACGGTATGTTTAGTCTCTCAAGCCTATCCTTTGTCATCGGTATATCACCAATGAGGGTCTTCCGAACCCGCTTCCGTCGTTAGTTTTTCAAGGATCACGCACAAAATTTTGTTCTCTCTAGTTTTCGCTAATGTCCGATGAACCACCCATGAGGTCTGGTCCCCGGCGCCCATTCCCGTAATTGTTAGCTGAGGACCGCTGATGAGGTCAACTTTCTCAAAACCGTTCCCGTTGTCCTTACAGCTGATACGATGATGTTATATGGGTCACACATGAAGTCTGGTCTCTTACTACTTCTAATGGGTAGTCATTACCTATTGACCACCCCTGATACCTAGTGCTCCCCAACGTGTTACCATGGTTGGTAGCTGAATAACCAACCACCCATGGTGTTAATCTCATCAACCTGGTTTTCAGCAGTTGCTATCCCACGGACCACCCATGTTTATTTCTTCTCATCCCGCTCACTAAGTTGTTGTTTTACAGTCCACCCATGAAATTTGGTCTTCTTTAAACCTCCTGTTCAGAATGTAATTCTCAGGTACTACGAACCGACGCACTCGATATTCTGCAATACCGTACATCTGTATCTATGGCTGGTTCTTCTGATTATTCCTTTGGTAGTTGGACTGGTGACATCAGGAGCTTTCTCCCTCTCGCTTCTTATTGGTTACATCTGCTTCATTGGAGTTCTTTTCGCCATCCTCAAGGTGGGAAATTTTTCAAAGATTTTTTCAGTCAAAATATTGTTGAAGCATTCAATTTTAGACTTTGGTCTCTCGAGTTCATGTTGTTTTTGACACATCCGAGCCAATAATCACCACCAAGGTATTGTCCGAAACAGAAAACCCTGTGAGACTCGAAGGGGATATTGTGGGTGAGTTAGATGAAGGTGGTTTTGCAGGAAAATACGAGACTAATTACAGTTCACCGCAATGTTAAAGGACATGGTGCGGTTGCGGACTCGCACTAAAACTACGGTAGAATCTGGCACTTTGCCGGATTTCGTCGTTGATCGGCGCCAACCGTCGTCTCTCTGCTCACGAGAATATCAGCTGTGGCGCCGATCGATGACGAAATCTGGCAAAGTGCCAGATTCTACCGTAGTTTTAGTGCGAGTCCGCAACCGCACCATGTCCTTTTAACATTGCGGTGAACTGTAGTTTTTTAACAGAACAAGAAGAAGAGGATGGCCTGGAGATGGTGGAAATGCGAGAAATCAGACGAAGAATCGGTGGCAATGAAATAATCATTAATCCACCAAGGGTTTGTTTCCTCCGGAAATATCCGCATCATGAAGTTATACAGACTCGTGGGATATTACAGGGCGATAGACGAAGAGTTCGGATAGAAAACGATCTCGATGAAGTGGCCAGTGTGAGCAAAACCCGGGCTGTGATGCAGGAGAGGATTGGTATTGAGGTGAGTCAGGTTTTGGGTGTGCCTAACAGGTCATAGCTTCACCCTGAAGTGGTCGTATAAAGTATGTCCGGATTAGAATGTTCACTCAGGCGGTCGGGGGGCCTGTCGAGCGGTCGTCGGCAAAACATTTTTCGCGCCTGTCAATCGATTAACGAGAATTCTGGACGATTAGTCAATAGGATACCAGTCAACTGTTTGCAGCCGTGGGCAACTCGTCAGAAAAGCCTTTGCGGCGACCACTCGACACGCACGCCGACCGCGTCGGCGAAAAATCTCATTTGTGCAGACTTCATATGCTATATTGTTCAAGAAATTTCTAAAATTTTCGCTGCCCTTCCCCCCGTCGCGCCGAGTCGCAACTCTGCTCAACACCTCAATTTAGGTCTTTCCGGGGTTGATCATAGGAAGTCGCCAAGAATTAGACCAAATCACGCTCCTCTGGGTCTGAAAAAATCGCCTAAAGGTTGACCAAATCGTCCTTTTGGGTTGGACGTCTTCTAAAATCGCTGGAATTTAACTATTTTACGCTACGGGAATGGGGTTGAACGAAATCGCCATTCTCCTTACCTCGTGCAGTGAACTGTTGCTTAAAGGCAGTGTCCACGATAAAAATCGTTGTTCAGTTTTTCCACCCATCTTGAAAACGGTCCCATGCTGATTCCAACGATGCCTCTGAAATCGTACACGACCTTCCGGGAACGGAGTTATGGTCTCTCAAATATTGAGCTAGGGAAGTATGGTGGACGAGTTTTCCGAGGCTTGTAACTTCCGTCTTTTGCAGCCGATGTATGCGAGCTGACCTCAGTAAAGAGAGAAGTTGAGAATGAAGGGAAGAACGGGGCCAATAATTGGAAACCATCGCTCATCTCACGATTTCAAGCTTTCATTCGTTCACGTGGGTGGGCGGGCAATGCGCTTTTGGGGTTAGCCTTGCGCTCAAAGTGGCGACTTCGGGCTCTTTTGGGGCATTTCCTGGATCGTTTTCATGCGTTGTTTCGACGTGAACATTACAGAGTGTCCCTCCACTACCCATTCCTAGTGGAATTTCAAACACTTTCTTCATCGTGAACACTGCCTTTGAATAGAAATGTCCTGCTTTCCGTCACGCCTTTTGCCACTTTTGCTTACATTCGGATAACTACTTCGCGTTTTTACATGTAGAAGTTTTTGAAATTTTTAAAGACTGTGTAAAAGAGGTAATAAAAATCCGTGAAAATGTTAATAAATTCTACCGTATTGTGCCTAAGAACAGTGGGATTTGAGGAGGACAGTGATGAAGACACTAAGGATAAGGTCGTCGAAGTCCAAGACGTGGCAATTGTGGAAGAGGCGCCCCATCATGATAGCGAACTGGAGCTGTCCATGTGAGTTTTCAGTTTTCTTGTATGCCTCCTGCGCTGATACTGTGTCCTCAGCAGAGCGAATATTTGGTCCGTAGTTGCGGCAACCGCAGTTGTAGCACACAGTTACAAGATAATCCTGCAGGGACCACGTGGTCCGAGCACGATTACCCGTAATTCTAGCGCGATTTTGCTGGGCGCTTCTTACCCGCAACTGCGGACCGGAGTTCAACTCCGGTAAGGATAGTATCAACCTATTGATTGCAGAAATGGAAGCAATAGTGATGGAACGGATCTGTCAACAAAACGCGAGCTATCCTCAGCTATGGCTAGGAAGATGTCGGAGCCAGTGATGACATCAGATGGGCGGCAAAGAGGTACAATTGTGCGCAAAACTCGATCTCCAAGTCGGTTGTAGGATGTGTTTTCGTGTTTTTAGATGACGTCCCAGATATGCTGTCGTCTACCGTTCGGCGTGCGAATTCGACTCTGGAAGCGTCGAGTCGTCCCATAGAGAAGGGAATGCTGAGTCAGTCGAGTCTGGATCAGGCAAGACAGGTGCGAGGTTATATCGTCTGTGTCGTTTTTGTTGGTAGCCGCGACGCAGCTTCGCGTCGGTTCGAAGCGTGAGGATTGTGTTCATCGATCAGGTGATTGCTCGTTAGGTAAAGTCTGTCCGAATCAGATTGTCCGCCCATGCGGTCGGCATGCGTGTCGAGTGGCCGTCGCGAAGGCGTTTTCTGGAAGAGCGTTCCCACTGGAATATTGTTCACTATGCGTGTCATATTCCTAATAATCGTTTAATAGGGTCTAAAAATGCCTCGGCGACGGCCGCTATGCACGCACGCCGACCGCGTGGGCGGACAGTCTCACTCGGACAAACATTAGCTGCGCCGCGGCTTCGTACAAAATTGAAACAGACCATATCTCTTAGGTCAGTCAATCCTTATCTTCCACTGATTCCTTCCTCTCTGTCGTGACTCCATTCATCTAATCATTATCTCTTAGTTTCTTCTCTCCTTTCTTCACGCTCTGTGCGTTTCCTTTATCTTATACATCGACTCCTCCCTTCATCCTATCCTTCATTTTTTCTCTTCATCTCTTCATTCTTTCCATGCATTGATCCTGCGTTTCCTTTTCAATTCTCCATTTCTTTCTTTGTCTTCATTCGCGCATTCCGTATTTAATTGTTTTCTGATAATCTCTTTTCCCCCTTGATCCATTCATTAATCAGTTTTCCTTTTATCTGCTCATTATTTTCTCCATTTCTCTATATCATCTGTTCATTCCTGCCTTCCCTTACTTCATTTGTTCCCTTCATCTTTTCATTCGCTCCTTCCATTGATCCTCCGTTTATCCCTTTGATCCTCTCCCTCTTTCTTTGTCTTTATACGCACATTACGTATTGATTTCCTTTCTCCGTGAGTTTTTTCTCAAGTCATTCAACTACACTTGTTTACCCCTTCCTTCCTCCATTCATTTCTCATTCTTTGCAAATCTCCCTTTTTTCCTTCATTCATTCACCCAGCATTTTCCCTTTTATCTGACCATTATTTTCTACTTTTCTCCATTTAATCTGTCCATTCTTTTCCCGATTCTTCTATTCATCCTCGTGTTCTTTCCTATTCTCCTTATCATCCCTTCATACTACTCTTCCTGATATTTTCAAACATTCCCTTTGATTCCTCCTTCTTCCCATTTTAATATGCACATGCTTTTCTCACTCCTCCGTTTCATCCACCCATTCTTACATTCCTGTCATGTGTCCATCTCGCTCTGCGCCTTGCTTTCGTTCGTACACACATTCCTATCTTTATTTTTTCTCCTCTTTTTTCTTTCATCCATTCAATCCTTCCTTTATTTCATTAGTTCATCCTGCACTCCCCCCCTTTATCCGGTCATTCTTGTCTCCTTTTCTCCTCTTAGCCCTTCTTCTGTTTTCAATCCCAATCATGTAGGTCCATTCGTTCATCTTCCTTTTTTGCCTTCATCCGTGCCTTCTCTTTTCTTTGTCGTCATCCCTTCCTCCTTTTTTTGCTATCATCCATTCCTCCTCCTCTTTTAATTGGTCCGGCCAATCTTTCTTGTGTTCCCAAATTTCATCCGTTTTTCTTTCCTTCATTCCTCTGGATATTTGTTCCTACCTTATTTTTTTCACACGTCCGTTTTTTTTAAAGAACCCGTTCATTTTCCCTTTATTGCCGGTTATCTTTTCCTCCATTTCGTCCCTTCATTCAAAGGTTTCCTTCCTTCATTCGTTCCTTTCGTCGTACCATTGCGTTTCAAATTTATCTCATTCGTTTATTCATTCTTTCCCTCCCTTCATATCCTTTTTTCTTTCCTTTATTTCTCTGATTTCATTTTCGTTTTCCCTTCTTCGTTCTCCATCATTTTTGTCCTCTTCTTTCCTATATTCATTTATTCGTTATTTTAGAGCACGCATAAATCGTATCCGTCGAAGATGAGCAGCGCAGAAGAATTTCAAACGGATGCCTTGAAGGCGATGGCAGCTAAGAAAGAGGATGTTATCGGCCCACTGAGTGAAGTAGGAGTTTCGAGTGAGTCTTTTTTTTCTCTTTCTTTCAGATAAAAATCATATAATCTTTTTTTGAAGCGATCAAAAACAAGTCCTCCTCAACTTCTGCGAAGTCTCTCACGGAAATGACAAATGATGGGGATTTCGAAGTGCAAGAGGTAGAGGAAATCATTTTATTTCATTGCTCTCACGGGACAGGATTGATATCCGAGGGAAATTGTGTATTCTTTTCAGATAGAAGAGTGCAAGGAGAGTGAAATCCAGTATGAAGAAGAGCTGGATCAGCCATCGACGAGCTCCGGAATCAGAGAGGCCGAAAATCCTTACAGTATCGTTCTTTCAGATCGAACTGGACCAAAGAGGAGGAAACCGAAAATAACAGTAATTTCTACTAAAAGTATGATTTTTTGTGATTACGGTACGTTTTTTTTTCTTATTTCAGAAAATCACGGATGATGCAGTCCCGTCTACGTCAGGATGGTATCCGGTGGTAGTTTCACTTGGGGAGGGTGAACAGGGAAAGTCAACGTCGATCAGCAAGGCGCCTGAGGAGAGAAGTTGGTGATTTTTCGTTTATCGAGGATATTGTCGAATCTATCATCGTGAAAACCAGCTGATTTTAGTGAGTGGTGCAGATATCAAAGTGGAAATAACAAAATTCCTGGAGGAGTTGATAGAGAAACACCCGGAAACGCTGGACGTCATTGAGAATGTCCGTCAGAGTCGTCTTGGTCGGAACTCGGCTCCGCACAGGGTTCCGCAGATGCTTAGACTGCATGGGTAGGTGTCCTTCTATTCTGTTAAAGCTTGGAGTTAATCTGATCTGGTGTTTTCTTGGTTCAAGTACTGTAGAAACCGGATAGAAAAAGACAAAAATCTTGAATTTGGCGCTAGAAACCTTGTTTTGCCATAGCTGTCATTCTTACCAAAATTCAGAGCACCGGCAAGAAGGCGATCGTCAGCGTCTTCCGTGGCGGCGTTGTCAGATATGGCGTTGCGGGATGGAACACATGTCGCTAGTGGTCATGAGGATACCACCCAGGGTGCTGTTCATTCTTTCCAGGATGCTGACGGCATGTGGTGGACATACGCTTTTGATGAACATGGTGAGTTGTTTGGTAAGGCTAGGACCCAGAGGTTGCTAAGGAGATAGTTGGTGGCTTCTTGGTAGACCTTCAAAGGCAGCGTCTCAGCCTAGTGTTGTTCTTCAGGTGTTGGTACCGCCCAGCCGTTGGGATCTGGAAGGGCTCTGATGGAGTTGCTGCAAGGATCGCAGGATCCTCCGGTGGGAAGGAGTCGTCTGGATGTGAGAGTTGTAGTTTATTTGTTTCCTTCGCTCCACCTTGTACGCTTTTTATATCTTCCTAGGTTACCTTTCCGCTGAGGAATGAACGAATGATTTAGTGAATGAGTTTCGGTGCGTAGAGTTTCGGTGTGATCGGAGACATGTGCAGCACCGAAGACGCAGATGGAAAGATTGGATTGCACGGAGAGGAAGCTTTTTAGGCGTTTGCTTGGATATTTCTGGCCGCGTGTATGCCATAACGAAGACCTTTACAAAGAAATCGGTACAGTACATCAACGCTTGACACGAGGGAGGTGCCAGCATCTCCCAATGCCATGTCAAGCAGCAATGGAAAGTCGACTTCGACTGCTCGGGCATATACTAAGAAGAACGCCGGATCGTCTCGTACAACACGCTTTGAGAATGCTTCCAAATCCTGTCTGGAAACGGCCACCTGGACGTAGGCGAAAGTTCTGGACGGATGTGGTTAGAGAGGATTTGAAGTCACTCGGCAAGACAGTTCAGGCGTGATGTTTCGTTTCGCAGAGAATGGAATAGAGATAGTTGGATGGAGTGTGTTCAAATTGTGGCTGAAGACCGTGAAAAATGGATACGGCTGACTACTAAGACGGCACAGCTCGGTGAAGATGCGGAATGATCGCGTCAGGCGAAAGCCAACCGATTATGTCAACATCTTCACCGAGACGTTTCGGGTCGTAGACCTTTCGTCAGGCTCTAATTCACTACAGTTTACTATTAAGCTATTACTCAAATGATGTGTTATCAAACACTGTTAAGGAGACGGGAGGAATGAGAAGTTTGCCTAGCTGGGGTGAATGTTCTTCGGAGGCGGTTGTCGGAGACGACGGACTCTAATCAAGGGCTAATGACAAGTGACCGGTTGGGGGACCGATTTCATGCGGATGTTCAAGGGTCGAGTATCACTACCTAGTCCAGATGCGTTCTTAGCAGTCTCAGCGCTTCCTTCATCTCCTTTCTATTGGTCATGGGCGGCGTTCATCTCTTTACATCTGTCGCTTTTTGTATTTCCTCTCCTTTAAGTCCGAAATGCTCCAATCTAAGATTTATCGTCATTCTCGGCACGGCATCGTTGAGGTGGCGAAGAGTGCGATGTCTAGGAAAGGCGCTGCATGGATAGGAGTTTGGCGAGCGTAACGCTTTGGAGTGCTCATCTAGTCGAAATCTTGATGGTATTCCTGTCTCCCCGATGTAGAATTCTCCACACATCTCACATTGAAAAAGTCTGCCAACTACGGGATGTTGTCTAAAGGGTGCAGCGTGAGTTATGTGGAGAATTCATTATCGAGGAGACAGAAACCATCAAGATTTCGACTAGATGGGCACTTCAGAGCGTTGAGCTCATCAAACTCGTACCCATGAAGTGCCTTTCCTAGACATCGGACTCTTCGCCACCTCAAAGATGCTGTACCGTGAATGACGGGCAACGCCTTAGTCTTAGATTGGAGCATTTCAGACTCACAGAAGATCAAATACAAGAAGCGACAGATGTAAAGAGATGAACGCTGCCCATGAACAATCGGAAGGAGTTGAAGGAAGCGCTGAGACTGCTAAGAACTCATCTGGATTAGGCAGTGGTAATCAACTCTTGACCATCCGCATGACATCTGTCCCCCAACCGGTCACTTGTCGTTAGCCTTGGTTAGAGACGGTCGTCTCCAACAATCGCACCCGAAAACCATCCAACCCGGTTAGGCAATCTTCTCGTTCCTGCTGTCTCCTTATCAGTTTTTGATAACGCTTCATTCATGCAATTGCTTAATAATATACTGTAGTGGACTATAGCCTGACGAAGAGTCTACGACCCAAAGCGCATCAATAAAAAGGTTGAATAAGATAAATCTCTGAGCAGTCGAGCTTCAGAGCCACACATAGAAACTCCCTCATTCGTTCATTCATTAATTCCTCAAGGAGCAAGTACAGCAACGCAGACAACTTAGGAAACATATAAGGTGGCGTGCGGAGAATCGCCCTCATTGCAGGTCCTTCCGGAGTCAGCTTACGCGAGCAGCGAGGAGGAAGGGGAACCGTGTTCGTCGTCACATTTGGCGACAGAGAGGACGGTTACTGTTCCAGGATTGAGTGTGGGAAGCACGAGGTAAGACGTTAGCTTCGGTATGAGCTGTTGTGTTGTGATAGTAGGTTTCCTTTCCTAGTGCATGTGTCTGAAAGTTCACCTTCAGGCGAGAGCGGGCACTGTCATCGTCAAGTAATGAGAGCTATACCTACATCCCTCAGCTGCCAACAACGGTTTTCCATGCACCTACGGGTACTGGCGCGAGCAGGGCGAGGTAGGTGTGAGCTTTAAGATCTACCGCCACAAAATAGGTGAATAGAGAGTTTCATTTTATAGCTCGCGCCATCAGATAGTATCGTTTGCCAATGTGGCGTCGCGATTGCGCGCGGCTGTTCGTCAGAGTGATGGGCTAGCCATAGGACCAGTGGATGGTGCAGATGGGCCGTCC
Organism: Aplectana chamaeleonis; assembly: GCA_029168955.1. Taxonomy (NCBI): domain Eukaryota; kingdom Metazoa; phylum Nematoda; class Chromadorea; order Rhabditida; family Cosmocercidae; genus Aplectana; species Aplectana chamaeleonis. The sequence continues at coordinate 143,415 of JAPDOI010001250.1, read as the reverse complement.
TCGCAGCTCACTCGTAGCATACTGGAGCGTAGAGAGATGAGACCGAGGGAAGACAGTGTGCCGGCGTTCCAAGTAAGGCGAAAGAGAGATTTTTTTCGAATGGAGTCAGTGTGGAAATATCTGCCTTCTATAGATTCAGGAGAACTTCCTGGCCCGACTCGACTCGGGTTCGTCGGCCGGCGGAGGAATGTCTTCACGATTTCGTTTTCTGTCGGAACTGGGACTGGCTGTTCTGCCCACAGGTGGCACCAATCAGAGTGAGTTAGATTTCATGTAGCCAAGACAACCACCGACACCGAGCGGGCGGGTCTCACAGGCGTGTGGAGGCGTTTTTCACCCTGGCCTCTATCCCGCCTATTCCCCAACCTTATCGACCCGACAGTGCCTAGACCCTGTTTTCAGTGCCAGTGGACTATGCGGCAGCGCCGGCCCGTCGGACATCTTCCGTGAAGAAGAGCTACTACTACAAGATGAAAGTGTTCCCGAAAACGAAGAAGAGCTTCAAACTGAAAGTTCGTCTATCTCTCTTGTCTACCTCAGTTCTACTGGCTTGCCTACTAAGCTGTACCTATTCTAGCTTGATCGGCTAGCTGTATCAGCTTTGTTTGATCGGAATCGTTCTGCTATGTCCTGCATATTCGATGTGCTGTTGGCGTGTCTGGTTTCTTTTCTAGCAGGTCTTGTTCTAGCGACAGGGATATACTTCGATATTTGGCTCTTTCTGCTCGCGTTCACGGTGGCCGGTGCTCATGTAGGTTACCTACTCGTTTGATCTTCAAGACTACATTTATTGGATTGCCTCATTTCAGTTTTCGTTGCTGAAAAGTGTCCAACCGGATGCATCGTCTCCAATACATGGGTTTAACTGGCTGGTGTCATATAGCCGTCCAGTCTACTTCTGTATTGGTGCGGTGATAGTTCTCACTCTGCATCATTTTGCTGATGATCCAAACTATGACAAAATTCCATGGAATTGGAATCCGTATAGGTTTGTTTTCTGGCCTCTTGTATTGATCGAAGTGGGGCACAGGTAGTGAAGGACCGGACGACTTAGTCCTGATAGAGAGAAACTCGTTGGGACCAGCATGATTTTCAGAGTGTTTGCAGTATTTGTGATCAGTTCGAAACAGTTCTTACAAGTTCACAAGAGGTTTTAGACGTTCTATAGAACATTGAGGACGTTGACTGTAGCTTGTACGAAGTGGTATGAGTCTTCATTCTGCACATGTTCCGGTGGTTTCGCCTTCCTCAGAGCTTAGTCAAGTCATCAGGGATCGCGGATCGGTAGAATACGGCGTGCCTCCTATGGAGCAGAGTGTCAAGCCCAAATCAGAAGGCCAGTCTGGCGAGATTTTCGCTGTTGTGTTCCGATTTGGGGTTAAAACTCTGCTACATTCGTCGTTCGCAGTATTCTACGGACCCGCAATCCCGGAGGGCTCGATAAGGCTCTGAGGGAGGCGAAACCGCCGAAACGCCAACTGAACAAAGTCTCTTATCACGTCGTAAAAGCTTCAGTCAATGATTTCTCTTCAAAAAAATATTGTCAGTTCTGGCTGCAAGATTTCATATGATGTCTTCCATTCGTACAAAATTTTCAGATTGTATGACACATCCGGGGAAATGATACTATTGGCGTTCCGAGACCTGTTTGCTACGTTCCTAGTAATGTTACCGTTTGCGTTTACAATGGGCTGGCTGCCACAGGTTTGTTCGGTCTCGCAGCTGTGTTAGTTCTTGATGATATCGTCGACACCTTTGTGAAATGTACGCAGTGGATTTGAACAACACTGAGTTGATTACACCGAAGATTGCAATATTTTATGCTAAATTTGTATGCAAATATGCGGCCACCTGTATATTTGCACACTCGAGTCTCAGCTTTGGTAGGAGTGCACATGGCTCCTGAAGCAGACACTGCTATCGACTTTTTTCAACCTCCAATCATGGTCCAACTGCACCAAACTTTGAATGTCTGCGTTACATTGGGCTATCAAATTTGAAATTTATTGACTGTGAGATAGTGGTTTTCCTTCTTTACAACGCTTCATCCGTTCTGTTTCGCCGACCAAGTGTTGTGTTTATGCGCGTCCGTAAATTTAATAAAAAAAAGATCGCAAGTGTGTATGTGTGAGCGATGAATAAAAGTATGCAATGGGCATTGGTTGGGTGGATGTCTAGAGCGTTCTAGCCCATGACCTTGAGGTGAGAAGACTCATCTTTAAGGGCTTGGATTCTTGTCGTCTGGCGTTTGGCGAGGGCAGGAATGCCTGGTTCGGCCGCGTACAGGGACAGGAATGCCCGTCCTCGTCAGTTCGGTGGGCGGGATCACGTGGTGTTGTTTTGTAGGCAGCGTCGGCGAGAAAATGTGTATGTGTGTGAGATAGTGTGGAGATAGTGTGTACGCAGACAGCGAGGATGAGGCGAGAGAGCGGAGCGGGAGCGCCTGATATCGTCGCCTTCAGTATTGATCGACTCCAGAGAGTCGTAAATAGGAAATGCCATCTGTCTTCCCGACTACGGTGTAATAGTTCACAAAAATAGGATGTAGCCGAGATGGGTGTCGCGACGTGCGGGTCCGCCAAGCTCTTTGCATCGCCAGTGTGGGTGACAGACCCACCCGTCATGTGTTGGGGACATCTGCGACTGGACTCTGCACGCTATGCTCGCTCTATACCAACACTGCCACTGCGGTTACAGTACATACACACAAAGGCACAATCCCTGTTTGAGCTGACTCATATAATCACCACACAATACTCGTCAGAGTTGTACGCCACAAATACACCTTAATCGACCTCGGCGCTCTGGTTGGCGACTCCAAAGCGAACATAACACAAAATACACATGGGCTGTCGATATTACTGAATGAGGCCATAGCCTGCGGATTGTACCGCCAAACTGTCTGTATATTGCTACAAAAAGAACACCAGATAGTATAAAGCGTTTAACCTCTCTTTTGTGCAACCTGCCTAAGGGTCATTTGCGGACTCCCAGTAACTAGGGGTCGGACCTCAGTGGTGCCTTCGGACCACTGCGTATCCTCCGCGTCACTTCGGCGGGACCTGCGTCACAGCGGGGTTGCGGGGTAGAGGCGACGGCCCCTTGCGCCATTGTCCTCCCTTCGGACGTCTGCGTTATAGGCATCTCATGACAGCCCACCTCATGACTTCTGGTTCCTCGGCTTGTTGGAGACTGAGGCTGAATACTGCTTGGCCAGCGAGTAATGGCTCGCTGGACTGAAGGGGACGATCCATCCGTGGAGAGAAGGAGAGCTCGGACTCGACTGCGAGGATGTAGATGGCAGCCGCACGACGCACACCACGACGAGAAGACTACTGGTGATCGATGCACGTGGCTCTCGTAGTATGCGCCCTCTGCGTCTCTGCCACTTTCGAAATCATACCGTACTAGCGCGCCGCCAGGCTCCAGCGCCTGTGCACTCTGCCTGCCCTTTAGTAAGGGTTAACTCAGGAACTCGTGGTTGTCACATGGAGGCGACTTACAGGTCGAGCACCGGGGTCTGACAGCCTGCGCCACTCTTGTCGTCTGTGACGCAGCAAGACGTCTACGATTGGCTTGTCCCGTCACACCACAATAGAAAGTGCAAAACGTTGCGAAATATGCTTCGTCACCTCCAAGTCACAACAGAAACAAGAAAATATGATGAAATTCGGCTTCGAGGTGACAACGGGAGGCTAAATTGCTCTCTATGTCACAACAGGGAGTTGTGAGCTCCAGGTGACAACCGGGATTTCCTGAGAGCGTCAGCTGTTTGATTAATCGGACGAAAGCTACGACAGTGGGGTTATATAGTATCCCCTGTCCGGGCCCCCTCTATAAATAAAACTACCCTGATGTAATAGAATAGAGCCCCTGTTTGCCAAATAGCACAAACGAAAATCTTCAAGCGCATTCTATGTTCTCTACCTCAGTCACAAACCCTGTGGAGAATTTAAAACCAACGCTAGAAACCTTAAGGTCGCGAACTCTTCGCATCAGGTATATCAAAAGGCGGGCGGGCGTTAAACACCTTTCCGATTAGAAAAAATACGGACCTGGTGGGCGTGTCCTCCAAGAGTGCCGGAACTATCGCGAAACTATCGCGAAACTATCCTCGGGTCGTCGAGATCCAAACGTTTTCAGCTCCCTCTATCGCCGCTGATTGAATTTACCGCATTAGCGCAGAAAACTGTTAGCCCTGGGGAGATTTCGAAATTAGATCAAATTCTGGTTGTTTGCATTCATTGTTGTTTTCCGCGCCCTGTTTTTTGACATGCTTTGCTGCTCATTCTTTATTGTGTATTTTACTGATTGCACTCATTTTTCAAACTCATAGTGTGATTTTTAAAGGTGAATACGCTGACCCATCATGTGCTGGAGCAAGTGGAAATGCACATATTTGGTGGCACTGCGTCGTTAGGAGCACCATCTGCGTTGATACAGGTTGTAAAAAGCCTAATGAGCTGGGCTTTGTTGGGTGGATTGTGAGTTTCTAGTGGTCTTTTCAAATGAAGTCTCATGTTAGGAAACTATGTCATAAAGTATATTTGCAGGTGTCACTTAGCATATACTATCGATCATAGCACGACACAGACGCCGTCGTTCTCGGCGTTTCTGGCTGCGGTTGTAGCAACGGCGTATCTGCTGAGCCGGTAGGGTATTCCTCCCTCTGGTAGAAGTCGTATTCCAAGAGTTTGTGCTGTTGATGCCACTCTTCCACAGGTTCTCATCAAATCCGCAGCTGTTCATGATCCTGTGCCGTGCTATGATATTTCCTGCTCAGAGCAATGGATCAGGCAGTAGTAGTCGCCTGTGTTGTGTTTCTTCTGGCGAACCAAGCGAAGTTGAGGGAGTCAAGGATCCGGATGAGCTGGACGTGTCTGATCCACTCCCAGGCCGTCTACGGGACGCCGTTGTTCTTCGAGCGCGCCATGATGTCCTGTTCTCCGCGTTTCTATCGCTATTCGTGTTTGCTCTGCATTCAACTTCGTTATTCACTGCAACGCAGCCTTACGTTACGGTGAGCATTGTTTTTTTTCGCGCACAGTTTTGGTGACAGTAATCAAGTGAGTCACCTTCATGGCTTCGAAAATCCCAGTAGGCGCGAAGAAAACTTTCTTATAAGGATATGGCCTAAAGGATGCATCCTTGGCCCATTTGTTGATCGACAATAGCAAAAGAAGTGGTGATATGTGGGCTAGGGATTTTCATCCATCTCTAAAGATAGGGTCAGGACGATACAAAGCTGATGGCAGTCACTACCTGGAGTCTTCGGCTTCAAGGGCTTACACAGTAGGCGCAGAAATCTCATTCATTTGTAACCTCTTCCAATGGGCTCATGGATACCTCCATGCCCATTAGGTAAAAAAAAGACAGGGTGATTGGATTAGAGCCTTCAGGAGCCGAAGTGTAAAGAGGCGAGTAAAAACGTGGAAGGACGAATTGCTGATGTTGGACAGCATCGACGCTAACCCTGAACATTCCTTTTTAGGTTATCATTATCCCAATCTGCATTGCGTTCGGCATTATGAACCACTACCTCTATGAGCAACTGCGGACACACACCCCGTGGAAGCTGGTTGGTTCACTTAAAAACAACCAGTTGACGCATTCCGCTTACTGTCGTGGTGCACAATCCGAGTTTCAGATTGCTAAGCCGATCCTTCATTCGCATGAATATACGCAGTTTGAGAGTCCTGATGAGGCGAAGCTCATGAATTTTGAAATTGTCCATGTATGGATGCTGGCGTTGGAGAAGAATCTTGTGAGTTTTCATTTACCGTTTCTGAAACGTGGTTAGACGGTGAGAGTTCTGATTTAGCTGTATCCTCTCGTGGCGGTGTCCGTTCTAACGGAATGTGGTTGGCAACTACCATGGGCTCGAGTATTGGCGCCTCTGATCATGCTTCGTTTCTTACGAGGAGGCTTTTCACATCCTCAACTCACCTATGTACCACTAGCCCTCGCCTTCACAGTAACTCGATTCGACTGGAAAACAGGGCCGCCGTTTGGGCTTGCTGATCAGGTCCGTGAGAGTGGGCGTGTTGTTTAGGATAATGTGGTAGAAAACATGGATTTGCAGATGTCGCCGGCGACGTTGTTCCCTCTGATTTTGTACATATTGATTGTGTTCTATCCCAAGTGGCTTGAGCTATACCTCAAGATGAGCTTTGTCATGGCATATGTGGCTCCTTGGCAGATTAGTTGGGGATCTGCATTTCATGCCTTTGCTCAGGTATGATCACTGAGCGCTGACTTAGAGGGGGTCTTGCCAACATGAACACTTAATTTCAGCCCTTTTCTATTCCTCATTCGGCACTCATATGGACCCAGACAGTTGTGTCAAGTCTTATAAGTGCACCGCTCAATCCATTTTTAGGTCGGTCTTCATAATGCTGTTTTGGGTTTCAGGAGGAAGAATGTTAAATTTTCTGTTTTGAGGTTCTTCGTTCTTCACAACGTCTTATGTGAGACCGGTGAAGTTTTGGGAAAGAGACTACAACACTAAGCGGAGTGATGCGTCGAATACTACTCTAGGTGAGTTGCTTTGAGGCTTCTGATGGCGTTTTTTGCGATGGTGCTGCGACTTCGCCTCAAAGCAGCATACACGCTCGTAAATGTGGTCGGGTTAATAAGGTGAGCTGTATGGCTTACAACGCAATACGAGCTGGTAATAGCCCTCCCACATTGCTGTGACGAAAATTGTCACAAACTGTCACGGCAAACAGGTGAGAGCTTTAGGCTTCTCTCGTACCCTACAGCACGCAGCTCGTGACTGTCACGAACACAGTGTCACGACAATTGCTGTGGCAGCGGAGATGTCGCGACGGCAGCCGGGCCCTTCCTGAATCTGCTTGACCATCCTGCAGCATGTCGTCACTGGAGGAGAACCAGCTGTAAGCCGATTACAAATGCAACAGAGAACTTGAGCAGAGCCCCTAGCTCAAAACTACCACGCTGATGATTATATAATGTCGAGCTATGTCTCCCATGGGATAAGCCCTACGGCTTCTGACCACGCCCACGATGGGATTACGTCTTACTGGCACACAGAATAGCAGGTTCCACCGTCGTACATCGAATCAGGCAATCCGCTTATTGCGCGGTTGCAATTGCAACGACCATCAAATATATAACATGCGTAACACAACGTATTTGTTCATAACAAAACACTTTTGTTATTAACTTTATTTACGTGACCTGAAATGAACATTAAAACGCAGTCAAAGGCCCTCCTACTTGTGGTTCGCAGACCATGCCCAGTTACCTACGAGAGGTGTACGGAACTAACAACTATCCTCGTTAATAACGAGACAATGAGGCGGACGTGTGCCACGCGAACACAGAGGTCAAGTCAGGGGACATGATGTTACCTGTGGGATTCGCAGGAGTCGTTGTGGTTTGACGCAACAGGAGCTCCCCTTCAGACGACCACGCAATCAGCTCGATCAACGAATGTTGAAAGTAGCAGGAGAAGATGCATGCTGATCGCCACTGAACTGGAGGATCATAGAGCAGGAGAAGTCGAGAGCGACCACCATACGCCGACGTCGTCGCACACCAAAATGAGGAAAGCCGGCCACGATTGATGGAAGTGGCACGCCGATTGGCTTCGTGAATGTTCGACATCCTTTAGGTTCCGTCCATAGCAGACGACCCAACGCCAAGTGACGCTGGGGGTATGCATCTTTAACATTCGTTATTGATCTGACTCCCCAGCGACCACCGGGGCCGTTCTGTCGCTTACGGTGGAGTCGTAGCGGCAGTAGCGGCTGTCACTAATATTATCGATACCATCACTAACCACGTGCCGTCCTCGGACACATTGAATACGCCAGCATTCAATATATTAATGTTCTGAGACAGCCGAATCATCCGTCAAAGAGAATCATGAAGCCCATAAGAGAGAGGTCGATTAGGACGCCGTTCGCCGATGCTCCTCGTAAAGTTGATGTACAGAGATGGGCCGACTCCAACATGGAAAGGCTTCGTCTTCTGCGTGAGGAGCACACCCAGTTTGTTCGAGGATATCTAGCGAAGGCGGCTGTGAACCCTATCTTGGGAACAGTGCCGCCTCGGGTTTGCGAGTCCGAGTCTCAACTCGGCAGACGAGCCAGATGTGCTCTTGCATCGCTGCGCTGTGGTCACTCTATTCTGCTCATGTCTTACGTCAACAAGATCGACAGCAGCCGACCAGACGCATGCCCGGATTGTGGTGCTTCCGGACACGACACGGCGCACTTGTTCATGTGCCCGAAGAGACCTACCTCCTTAACCACAATGGACCTTTGGACGAATCCTGTGAAGGCCGCCCAGTTCCTCAACCTATGACAAAAACCACTTTGAGGCTGCAGAAGAAGAAGAAGAATGCGCCAGCCGTCGAGCGTCTAAGTCAGCGTTTCAGCGCTGGCGCATGACGCTCCGACGCCATGACATTTTGCCGCTGGTCGTCTGCTATGGATGGAGCCTTAGTCGTGGCGGGACCAGTTCTCGCGGGGGCAGGCGCCGCCTTCAAGGAAATCAATCGTACGGAAGTCCCGACAAGAGTACCTGCGTGGGTAAGGTTCAGATAATAGTCTAACCCGTTATATTTAACCGAAAATTGGGAGCGCCAATATGTAGGCGAATCTGACCATCAGGGGTCTTTTAGAAGAGTGATACGAAAACGGCAGCCTGCATATGTCAAAGACCTATCATGTTGCAGCTTCACAAATAGACCGCGGACCGATGATGGATGACAGTAATCTGAATGCCGTCTTTTACGAGCATCTGACCAGGTAGAGATGTGTTCCTAGCCACTCTGTGATTGGAACAAAGCCCATTTTTTTTACAGAAGTCTCCAAAAAAGCTTGGCCGGTGATCTGCTTATGGGTAGATGGGCGACGAGTGTTCAACCGGGTGACTGCTTCATTCTTGCCAGTTTTTATTTGAACTGTCTTGTTCACATCATCGAAGTGGGTAATGGCTTTGTGACATTCCAACTACGCGGGCTGGAGTTTCGAGGGACATACTGTCATCAGAGAGAAGTGAGTCTTCAAGATTTGGGGTGAGATGAGTCTCGGAATCGCCCTAGTTGACTCTTTTCAGGTGGAAGCTATATCTGATGACCAGACGCAAGGAAATGGTTGCTGCTGTTGTGCTCCTGGATCGCTGCCAGGGTTCTTGTCTTTAAACACGGCGTGGAGCCTTCGTTGGCTGGCCTGGGAGGTACAACAGTTTTTTTTTCTAAGTTGTCGTGATATCTCATTAATAAGTGTAAATTCAGGTGGTGACAGCAAAATATATAATTGATGGATACTCGATAACAGATAATTCTGCAGTGAACTTGCTGCAAGTTCATGAGTTGAGACGCCTACTTGTCACTCTGTATGTGAAGTGCATAGTTTACTACGCCCTTGCATCGAATAAGTTGCAGAACTGGCTGGCTAATGAAACTGTGGTATGTTTTTTCGCAAGGTTCTGTATATGAAAAAGTGGGTGCAGGCATTGCTAGCATCACACTTGTGTAGTAAAGCAATCTCAATATTCCTAGTAAACTCGGGTAGTCGATCAAACCACTCTGTCACGACACAGGATCTTCACCCGGAGCTTGACCCAGAATCATGACTAATAGAATGCCAAAATCGGCAATGCAACCCGGGTCATTTGAATACTACTTTTTCCATATGGTGATCTAATGAGAGACTCTGGTGGAAGTCCGTATCAGTTCCGATAGGAAAATTGAGAGACTTCGAAAGCTAGGTCTGACTGTTCTGTGCCGTCACCTCTTCTAAGATTAAAGTCAACCAAACACTCTTGTGGAATCATGCATGAGTCCTTCCAAGGTAGAATGGCACAGCATTACTGTTACCAAGTACAAGAAACAAAAACAACTCAAAAGAGGTAAGAAAAAACGAAACAAGGAAACGGCGAAAAAAAATCCGGGATCACCAATCGGCCCAAAGTTCAAATTTTCGCGCGTAAAATGCGCGTGTCTTTTCTATACAGGCGGACTGCGCTTACCAATTGACTGTTGCACGATTCCATTGGGGTGTTTACTTAGAAACACTCCGTTCCATATGGCTGCTCAAGCTTAATGGCACTGTTCACGATAAACTTCTTCCTTGAGTTCACTTTGAAAAACAATGGTAGTAGCCCCCAGAAGCATAACAGTGTTGCGAAAACAGATTCAAAAGCCTTCCCAGAGGCAGAAAACGGTTTTGAAGATCAGCCGAGTGGGCAAGGCCAGCCTCCTTGGGCCTAGTTGTTGCCATCAACACCGACCGATCTCTATCGCAGCCACGCTTTGACCTGCGATCATCGGTGGTGGTTTTTCTTTGAAACAGACTCTAGATTTGAGAGTTAGTTGTCGAAAAACATACGGAAATCTTCTTCAGGCAAAAATATGTCCAATCATTGCCTAATGCAATAATAATAATTGCTGATGATCGCCGGTCAAAGCTTGGCAGTGATAGAGCCGTGTCGGTGTTGATAACAACAACTGAACCCGAAGAGGCCGGCTTTGCCCTCTCGGCTGATCTTCAAAACCGTTCTTTGCCTCTAAGAATGCGTTTACATCCGTTTTTCAACACATTCCCCTTCTGAGGACTACCACGAGTGTTTTTCATTTAAAAATCAAGGACAAAGTTTATCGTGAACAGTGCCTTTAAGCTCATCTATCACGACGCAGGATCGTCTCCCAAGGCTTCGGCCGAGTGGCGTCAGTGGAAGAGGGGTGTGGGTCCCGGGGCCGCGCTTAGAGTATTACCAGAGGACTTACGCACACGTTCCCCAGCTCGCCTATGACTGCCACGCAATTGAGGATACCTAACCTGACCTAGATGGGCAAATATTGAACTGCGGTGGGATGGCACTATAGCCTCTACCAACAGCTATGATGGAATGACGCCTTAACCACATGAAACGTTGCCACAGTTTAATGCACATGCCTTGCGATTCCGCTTTCCGTGGTTTCGATCAATACTGTAACCAATCGATATTGCATGCGCCCGATTCGACAAGAGACCTCGTACACAGCAGAACACCATTGGCGCATATGTTAGCGAAAAGTTCCAGTTTTCAAAACAATATTACATAAAATATACACATCCTACTAGCTGTAACGGACCTCACCCATGCGCTTAGCTAAAATGGGTCTAACCCAGTACGATAACAACCCAAGAGCGTGCCGTGAGCATGTTCGGCTGCCACTCGCGAAGGTAGCAAGACACGAGACTGGCCATGGGGGCGTCGGGTCGATTGGCGAGACGTCGCGGCCCGCTGCGTTCCAAAGCATTTCTTCTTCTTATCGGCCACAACAGAGCTTCTCCTCATAGGTGTAAAAAGGCAGCCACATCGCACGGGTTCTTCCACATATCCATAACTGTTAGAGAAGTCGGCCTCGCAGGACATGAAAATAAATTAAATGAATCGTGCCCTGGGTTGAGGCAGTCGGGACATTCGTCAGGGATCGACGAGTCGATCTTATGGACGAAGGCCTTGAGGTGTCAGGAGTGTCCACAACGTAGACCTGCCAGGATGACGCGTGTACGTCTGGGTAGGTCCATTTCGCTGTCATCGATCGGAGGGGGCACGTCACCAAGAGTTGGATTCAGGGGAGCACTGGAAAGGTATTCTCTCACGAATCGGGTGTGCTCCATTTGCAGCAGTCTGACGCGATTGAGCTCCGACGTCGCCCAACGTTGACGATCCAAGACAGAGACTGCAGCATGAAGTGGCGAGCGTATATGTCGGAAATGAACACCAGGTAGACGTAAATAAATCGAATCAATCAATCAAATCAAATCAGATGACAGTAGGGGGAAATTAGGGTGTGTGGAATTCCTTACAATGCCAACATGGAACTATTGCGACTGGAGTTGACAATGCTGCTTTACAGGAAGCAGCGAACACTCTTGATTTTGATGAGATACCGGTGTGGATCTAGGGCATCCAGTGATCACGCGTAGAGCAGTGTTCTGTGCACGCTGAAGTTTGCTCCAAGAGGCTTCCGACAGGTGTCTTGACCATATTGGGGCTCCATATTCCAGCACCGGCTGCACCATAGCCCTGTAGGTGGTTCGCAGAATTTCCTTAGAGCTACCCCATGTAGTGCCTGCTAGCGAACGTAGGATGTTGTTACGTGTGTTGGCAGCAGCAGCTCGAATCCGTGTATTTTCATGAAAACGTAGTGACGGGTCCAGGAATACACCGAGTAGTCGAGGGTGTTTTGATAAGGGCAGCATATTTCCTTCCCAAAGAACCTTGGGATGCAGCTTGTGCTCGGCAGTCGCTGTAGTGCACAAAGTAACGCTGGATTTGGTTGGAGAGACCTTTAGCTGCTTCGATTCCAGGAACTTAGCCAGACTGAAGAGGTATTCATTCATCTCAGCAGTAGCTCGATCGATGACAGGGTCAGTACAAATAATAGTGATGTCATCCGCATATAGACATAAGTGGATGTTTGGTGACGGCTTCGGCTCATCAGACAAATACAAAGAAAACAGGCTGGGAGATAAAACTCCTCCTTGTGGGACGCCTGCCTTCAAGGGCACAGGCTTCGACAAGTGTTCATCAAATTTCACACGAATGGAACGATTTTTGACAAAGTTATCAGTCCATCTTTTGCACCAGTAGGTAATAGTAGAGTCCAGCATCGATTTGGACAGCAGAGGGATACTGACATTATCGAAGGCAGCGGTTAAGTCAACTGCCACGACTAAACATCTTCCAGCTGGAGGTTTCATATTGAAGCCAGCAATTATGTGCTCTGTGATAGACGTGAGTGCCGTGATGGTAGAGTGGGCCTTCTTGAGGCCATGTTGATGCACGTTATGTCGTAATGCTTCTTGGAGGTGCGGGTTAATAAATTTCTCCGCTAACTTAGCAATAGGGGACAAAAGGGAGATGGGTCTATGCGAAGTTGCTTGATCTTCTCTGGTTTGCCAGGCTTGAGGATCGGTAGAACAATTGCCTGCTTCCATCTAGCGGGAATGACACCTGTGCTGAATGACGAGTAGGCCAGATCACAAAGCAATTCAAGGAACTGTTCCGGCAAGTGCTTGAGATGGACGGCTGACACGCCGTCGGGTCCCTCGACTCTCGAGTTCTTCATGGACTTGATGAGGGAAGACATCTCAGTGGCAGTTATGGCAGGTACATCTTGTCGGCTGAGCTTCCTTAAAGACCGGAGAGTGAGCCTGTTAGAATGATCACAGCGGGACGTCGCTGAAGCGAAGTGTTTTCCAAGTCGACATGCAGCCTTAAATCCGGACTCGAATTTCCCTGAAGGGAACTCAAGCATGTTGCGATCCGCAGCCATTTTATTCCCAGATAACCGCTTAAGAATGCTCCAAGTCTTCTTTGCATCAGTGGAGAAATTCAAGGATTCAGTGAACTCCATCCATCGCGTCCGCTTATAATCATTCAGCTTTTTGGTGATCTCATCAGACAGTAGTTGAATGCTGAGATCTCCAGGATTAGCGCGGCGTTTCTTGTCCCGTGTTTCGATCCGCTCCAGGACATCTCTGAGAACGTTAGGATGAAACGTTCTTACGCGCCCTGTAGGAATTGCAATTCTGAAGGCATTGCATATGGCATCAACAATGGACTTGTCTTTCTCATGAACGGAGCCAGTAAGCGGATAGTAGGCTACCCGACTGAGTAACACCTCCTTAAACGTGTCCCAGTTGGCCTTACGATAGTTGGTGTACAATTTGCCTACAAAAGGTGCCTGGTGACTATTGAGCGACAAATCCAATGAAGCACATATGGCTACATGATCGCTGGCCATAGCTATAGCAGTGGACCAGTTACAGGAAACAGCAAGAGAAGATGATACAAAAGTGACATCAGGAGAGGACGGCCTGCCCGTGGACGGAAGGCGAGTGGGGGCGTCCTCATTAATGGCAACAAGGTCACAATCCTCAGCAAAAAGCTCAAGTAGTTCCCCTCTGTCATCGGGATCTAGAGAGGAGAACCAGGATGTGGAGGGAGCATTAAAATCGCCAGCCATGACAACAGAAGACGATGGGAGGACAGAATGCACAGAATGTAAAAATAAGTTGGTGTCAAACGAATTAGGACATGAGGAGATAGGGGGAATATAAATATTAACAATATCCTCAGAAAACCGCCGCATTCAATGCGTGTCGAATATGCATTCAACTCGAGTGACCACACCCATCGAAAGGCTTCATGACAGGGGCACGTGCTCCAAGCAGCAGCACGTGCTGCCAAATTTCATAGCACGAGCATGTGCCGTAAAATTCAATCGCAGGAGAACGTGCTGCAAGGTAGTCCAGCACACCGACGTGCGACGCGGCCAGCTCGCCGAGCACCATCTGGGGCCGTCAGCGGTTGGACGGAGCTTCTAACGGCTGGGCGGGTAAAGTACCGCAAACATGGGTAATTCAACCGGCGAAGCAGCCGACCTCTCCGTTCCGTCTCAGGAGTGCATCGTATACTTTCCTTATTTGGACAAACGTTTTTTCATCATCAAGTTGAATGTGTATCATGCACGCATTGGACGGCTTATTTGTTGGGGCACGTGCTGTAATTCGAAACACAATAGGAGCACGTGATCCCCTAGCAGCACGTTCCCTGACTGTGCTCGAAATCACCTTGTCTTCGAGTTGAATGCATATTTGACACGCATTGAATGCGGCGATTGCCTGAGTCCATAGGGCAACTTTGCAACACAACATGGACACCAATACATTCTACAACATTATCATTAGGGAGAGTATAAGATGGGAAGGTATAGAAGATTTTACAAACGTAGAAACGCCTCCACCATTAGATGTGCGAGGGAGGTGGTAAGAGGTATAACCGGGAAGGTGGGGTAGGGATGTTGGGCTAAGTTTTGTCTCCTGAAGGAGAATGACATCTGGATGAGAGCGTTCAATGTACAATGTGATTTCAGCAAGTTTGGCACGCAGGCCATTGATATTGAGTTGAAAAATGTCTAGACTATGAAGAGGAACTCTAGGGGGAGAGTTAGAGCAAGAAGTACAACAATAAGCATCAGTGTAGTCATTATAGCTGGTTAACCCCGAACATTTGGGGTGTACCCAGCCGAGGCAACAACCGCACTGGACGTTTGCACGTTGAGCCGATAATCCACAATGACAGCAGGGATATCGTGGAGTCTTGCTGCGCGGCACTGGGTTCCTCTCAATGCCGGCTCGTAACAGTAGTATGCGAAGGAGTCCCGCAGCCAGCCATTTGCACTCTCAAAGAGAAAAAACTCCTCGTGGAGTTGTTGATGCCCGTTTGATGAGTCTCCTTGATCTTGGTAGTCGACTCCACAGGTCCACCACGCGTACGTTGAGCATCTCGGATCCTCCGGAGCATTTGGCGTGATTTCGCTGCGGGACCAGTTGCGTGTTGACTTTGGAGCATTTTTAAGGATTGAGTCGCACGAACGTCCTCTCTATATGGTGGCTCAAGTCTAAGCTTACTCCTAGGGTCCGTAGACTTATTGGGATTCTTTATTTCTTGTTTCAGCGGGCTACTCTAGATCCAATTGTGGAAAATCCTCGTTATGCCGATGTTGACCATTTGTTCTGCTCGACCAATGACGAAGATTTTGATATGAATGAAATGGTAAGAACACACGACCCTATATGTATCCTCTAGTGGACGCATCTGGTGTAACAGTAAGGCGTCTTCAAAATTCTTAGGGAATTTCGCGCCACAGCTTCTCCGAGTGGTATAAGTCATGGATTGCCCACTGTGTGCGCAGGAGGACGGAGCGGAACCCTGACGAGGAATTGTGAGTTGCCACATGTGGAGCTTCTGATTTTTCAAAAAAAAAACGAGGATGTCTCTAGGGATCATGATTATGTGACCTGCCTTTGCTTTGTGCTGTCACTCCTTGGGCGACGTGCACTGGGTGCGGCTTCATACAATCGTCACTCCAATGCCGCAGAGTCGTTCCTGTGTGGTCTGCACGCGCTGTTCAAGGGAGACTTCAGGTATCCTCTGAAGTAGTAATTCATTTCCGACAAAATGGTTAGAGATTGGCTACAGGATAACATGCCAGCGAGATGAATGGGTGTTTGCCGACATGGACCTGCTAAGATGCGTGATTTCGCCCGCTGTCAAAATGGCGCTGAAGTTACATCAGGTGAGTCTCAGCAAGATGGGAGAGGATGAGCCTTATTTGACTACCTTGGCTGCTCTCGAGCCTGTTACCTTTCCAAAACTCCAAAACTGATAGATGAGATGACACTTTGCTGATCTAGGATCACTTCGCAGCTCCGGACGACTTTGACGATGCAGACTCGCTTTTCGAACGGATTGCGGATCATCAGACGAAGTTGTTCATATCGCATGAGGTGTGCAGCCATAGGTCTTGCTGTCAAACTCTTGAGACCACTGCAAGATACGGTTTTGGTCGCGGTGCCAAGCATGCCGTAGCAGCCAATTATCGAAGACCAAAAGACTTGGAATAGTTTGTGTTTAGCACGATCCGGCATGGCGTCGAGCTATCATTGCGAATACGCCATCATTGCTGGCACTTCGACATATGTATGACGAGGGTCAGGATGACTACAAGATCATTATGCTCAATAGGATGCATTTGAATATGAGGTGTGGTTGGAATTCTACATTTTTCTAGAAGATGGAGTACAAGCTCGTATAAATGGTTGGGATAACAAGGTAGATATTCCTATACGGCTCCTACCATAAAAGCAGTGCCGTTCTAAGCGCTGATATTGGACCAGGATCATACCGCTCGAGCAGCACTAAGTCGCCAACTGCCAAGGTCCGGCCCCCAGTAATAACGAAATGAAAACCGGAATATGAGAAAACAGCCGGCTATCAAGAGCAGTACTACCATTGAAAAGGAAAGACCATCATTTGAGCTGACACTGCAAAGGGAAGAAAAGCTTAAACAGTACGAAAAGTTGTGTCCGAAACTTTCAAAACTTTCGAAAAAAAAACTTCCGCGTCTTCGTAACAATTCGGTGCCTAGTTTCTTTCTTAGACTTGATTCGAAAGAGTTATTCGACGAAACCTAGCAATGGCTTCTGAATTTGCCTTTTGACTAAGCCGTTGGAGCTGATTCAAGTCAGATGATGTGAAAAATTGGTCACACTCTCGCACTCTCTTCAATTGCTGTTCTCATCATGATTTGTGCCTATGTATTCGTTCTACAGTAGTGCGAGTGATCTACCCAATCATGCGATGTGTTGGAGGATTTCATTTAGCTCTTCCCTATTATTGATTTCCGGTGATAAGGATTCCACTGAAAATCAATATTAGTGAAGGTTTAAATGAAATTCTCCATGCCATCGAATGATTGGGCAAAACACTCGCATCACTGTAGAATGGAAACACAGGTAGAAATTATGATGAGAACATTATATAAGGAGAGTGCTAGAGTGTAATCCATTTTGCTCATCATCTGACTTGGATCGGCTCCAAGGGCTGAGTCAAGCGGCTACTTCATAAGCCTTTACATGGTTCCATCGAATAATTCTTTCGAATTCAGATCTGAAGGCGGTGCTAGGCACCGAAACGTTATCAAGAGGGAAAGTTTTCTGCGGAAGTTTTGTATTTGGACACAAGTTTTTTCGCTCAGTCTCCGTTTTTTCTCCTTTGTAGACAATTAGATTGCAATCGATCAGACCGTTCATATTATCGGCTCCTATTTGATAGTGGTATTACTCTTGAGTGATATTTGCTTTCTCAAGTTTCTCTGCCCATTCCGCTATTCGTAGGGGTGGAGTTCTACAGAAAAGCGATTCAGGTTGCTCAATTGGGGTCATCCTGGCTTTACTTTCATATTTTGTCGCAATTTCCGTGGTGTTACTCACTGAGGAGTCTCGAGAGAATTGTCTGGTAAAGTCCGCCTGCGGGCAGAGACGAAACAGATTTCATCAGCCTCTCATTTCTCTACATCTCTGTTTTTTATCTTCTGGCTCACTTTTCCCGGGATCCCAACGGTGTTGACAGTATGGCGGGAACAGCACGAGTTTCTGTACGTTTCAATCCTAACCATTTCACGAACCTGTATGCTGCTTTCGGAGAACCGAATGACTAGTTAAACAAAGTCACCCATTAAGGGTGATCAAATTAAATCGCGAATGTGTGAGAGCGTTCTGGGCTGGACAACAGCAGGAGTTGATCTTCCTGAGGAATCGAAATCCGGAGCGAGGCAGCATTCAGAATGCGAGGCAGGTGTTGAGGTGAGGGAGACTGTTATTCAGAAGTTTGATGATTGTGTCCAACTTTTTTTTTGCAGGAATATGATCAATAGCTCTGCGGATCAACCAGTTGGATATCCAATCTACGTATCGCCATTGACGACGTCTTTTGCAGAGACCCATTCCCAGATGTCTAGAATAGTTGGTCCACCGGTGACGATAGAGGTAGGAAAGTCGGCAGATTCAGATGACTATGCTGACGCCAGAATGAATCATTCTGTCGTTGTAGGGTATCGGATCGGCTATACGACGTGCATGGACAGCTTTGCGAGCTCATTTCGGGCCATCAGGGAGCTCATCTTTGGGTCTTCAAAGTGGGTGTGGTGGAGGTGCGAATGTGCCTCCAGTCGCACTTCAGCAACTGTCAGCTATGCAGCCGCCTCAGAAATCTACCGCTGCTCAGTCTGAAACGGAGGACCGAGCCAGTACAACGTCAGCGCATGTGAGCCATTATTAGAATGTTTTTTTGTGGCAGAGATTGTTCTACAGTTCTAATATTCTCTAGGTGGAGAATTCGATTGTTCATGTGACTCCAGACGGAAGCGCTCGTGTGACGTTAGCAAGACGAGTTGCTGGAGGGAGTGACACCCCACCGGTGATAAGTAAATTCTCATCCACGGACTCTGTGCCCCAGAAGGTGTCCAAAAGAACTAGTTCGGATAGGAAAACAGAGGAGAAGGAGAGCATGGAGGAGGAAGAAGACGTGGAGGATAATGGGCTGTGGGTGCGCATTGACGATCCGGAGCAGGTAAGTGCTTGATCATATTTCTGCGTGTAAAGAAACCTGACGATTGATGAGATTTTGCAGGTTTTCCGATTTCTCAACGAACCGCTGAAGTCCACTGGTGAGCCAGTAGTGGTGTTCCCTAGCGAGGAGATTCGTCAGCTGAGTGATCGCAATCAGTGGTACTGGCAGCCGGAGGAGGGTTTGGTTGGACGTGTGGTGTACACATGGCATCCCAATCATCCGAATCGACGAATGCGCAGCCATATTGGTGACGCGATTCATCTGGTAAGCTGATATGGTAGTAGTAGGGGTGGGCCTCGGCGAATTATAACTGGTGATAAGGATGTTCTGACAAAAAGCGACCGGTCGATGCACCGGCTGATCGACTTAACAGCCAACATACACACTCGTGAACGTGGTTAAGACAAGGAAATAGATAGACTTCAAAAGCAAAGCAACGAGAAGGCCGGAAATCTGAGCTAAACAACGGAATCAGTATTCCAGAAAATGCGAACTGTTGTGGAACAGGATAAATGTGCAAGTATGATGGAAAAGTTTTACTCCTTGTAGCACAAAAGAGCATGTTTGCTTTGATGAACGACCTCCGATTGCCTAACGCCCATTTATTAACTAGCCACAGAGAACAGAATGCTGGCGAAATTTATTATTTATTCATTTATTAACATGCACGCTGAGGTGCGCATAGAAAGAGCAAAAGAATGGTACGCAAGACAAATCAAACCCATAGCAGTAGGTGCAAAGAATAACACGAAAAACAAAAAGCAGTGGAGGTTCTTCGCTAATTTCACTCAAGAATCTCATTTTATCTTTTATAACGCGAAACTCACACTCTCAGATCCATCCCGACAGAACGTTGTGAAACATATGGTATGCAGAATCATGAGGCAAGAAGAATCAGGTGGATGACGCTAGGGAGACGCTATTTACACGAGCATTAGGGCATTCATGTAAACTCTGATGCCAAGTTTTCGGGAAGACGAAAAAATTGAGAATTAACATTGAGCCATCGACACTACAACGGTAGAGGGTGCCAAAGCTTATCCACCTAAATTCGGATTCAAAGATTTCGCGCCCCAATTCCAACTCGAGCATGGTTTTTCATAGGCAATAGCGACATGGAGTAACACAACAACACAAAGAATGTTGTGTAAAGATAAAAAATTCATCGCAAATAAATCATCACAAGTCACCTCCCTACGGCCCCAAAGTTGGACATCCATCAGCTCGTCACACCCCAGATGCACTTTCCACGCCTACCGACGTGAACAAATTAATGCTCGAGATGGTGAGATGAGCGATGGTTTCCGATCAACAGTCCCTTTCTTCCCTTCATTGTCATTTTCTCTCTTTACTCAAGTCAGCTCGCATACATCGGCTTCGAAAGACGGAAGTTACAAGCCTCGGACATTTCGTCCACCATGCTTCCCTAGCTCAATTTTTGAGGGACCATAACTCCGTTCCTAGAAGGTCTTGTACCATTACAAAAACATCATTGGAATCAGCATGGGACCGTCTTCAAGATAGGTGGAAAAGCAGAGAAACGATTTTTATCGTGAACACTGCCTTTAAAGCGAAGCAGGATTATGCCTTTAAAGCGAAGCAGGATTACCTATCATGAGCAGTTTTGAGTTGCCGAAGTGTAAGCTCGTATATCTACGAATAGCAAAATTGAAAGCGAAGCTTTAGAAAACGGATGGTAATGAAGGATAATAGCAGTATCTCAGGCACTCAGTAGAAAGATGAGCGCATCATAACAGTCAAGGCCAGACCCTCTCTTAGACAGGTCTGGAGCAAATAATGAGCGTAAACGGCCCGATAGTGCCTCTCAGATCAGCAATTCAGCAAGTTGTATTGCCATACGCGCAACATCGTGGCGTTTTGGCCATATACACACCATCGGGCTGCTCTGGCCAAACGCGTACCTATTATCTACCGCGTACCGCAGAAGGAAACGTGCCAGTCCCGGTCTACGACAAGTATAACTCCTCTAACGGTCGGCGTTGATGGATGACATCTACGGCAGACCGTGTGTGAGAACAGCGGTCGATGCCGGTCCTGGAAAGTGACTGCAAGGTTCGTCCGGTTTCCATGAGGACCCTATAGGTCGATCATTCGAAAGCATTCGAAGCAGATCGGGAAAGTAAGCAGAGCAGGTGTTTTGATTCCGCATAATCTGTCCGAACAGAACAAGTCCAACCGATTAATCACATGCAACTTATTGCTCCAACGACACAACACAGAAGCGTTTCTTAATCGCATGAATACAGGAGATCAGAAACGGTGCATGATAACCCTATGCACAAACTGCATTGACTTTCTTCAAGCGAAGTGCCTTGGAGCACTGCTAAGTCAGGACTACACTTCCGAAAAGCGCTATTGTGTTTGGTGGAGGGTTCGCGGCATTGCTCATTTTGAGTAGCTGAAACCTGGACAAACTGTACTTGCAGACCTCTGCAGCGAACATTTGCAGCGAGTCAATCAATTATTAATTAAAATTGGCCGGCGATTATCCCCACAAAACGCATCATTCTCCAACACGACAATGCAAAACCGCACGGCCCAAGGCGAAGCCTAGAAAAAAAAATGATTTGAAGTGGGAGGTGCTGCCTCATCCGCGAAATTCGCCCGATGTTGCACTGTCAGATTTCCTTTTAATTATAGCGCTGCAACACTTTTAAGTGGCAGAACATCTGCAGATTTGGATGATATCCGAAATGCAAATTCTAGATGTTTTGCCGGAAAACCAATAAGTTCTTATCGATCGGGGATTGAAAATTTACCCACCAGTTGGCAGAAGGATATTGCAAATGATGGCAATACATCATCGATTGGAAATACAGACTCAATAAAATGTGTGTTTGTATTTAGCGTAAGAAAACGACATTACTCTCCGGTCCCCCTAATACTAAGGTGTGAACTGAAGATTTCCATTTGCTCAACTTTACAGGTGGCGTTTCATGAATTGGGCTGTTCTTTGGTGCCAGTTAGCGAGAAGGGATGCAGTGTTTTGCCAGCGGAACAGGTCGCAGAGGTGTGGAATGGATCTCATAGAGAAGTGAGTTTTTTTGTGAATCCCGGTATATATTATGGAAACGACAGCGTCGCTGTCAGTGAAAGTGTAGCGAGGTGGATTTTGGTCCAAGATCGGCTTGGAAGACCACTGCGCGGAACAGCATCGTCAAGCGTAATCGTTGGAACTTTTCATGGATCTCAGCGCGATTATCGAGTTCGGGACCGGTTGCCTGGGGTCAGTTATAGGTATGTGAAGGTCGCTTTAGCGAATTGGTGTTCTTAGAGTCTTCTGATGCGCCGTGGGGTGCTACCCAATGTACATATTACAGGTTTCGCTAGTGAGTGATCCGTACCTTCTGTGAATATTTTGCTTGTAGGAGTTTCGATCGTTCGTAAGGAAAGTGCAGGAGAAAGTCTGTGAGAGTTCTGCGACATAACAGCGACAGGGTCTATAGAGTTTATAAATGTTGGTTGCATTCTGGTCGATTGTTCATAATTTAGATAATTTGTAGTGAATAGAATTACCTTAATAATGTTGTGTATAACTGTCCATAAAACATCATTCACTGTATGTGCATAAATTTCTATTTTTGTAATATGACTGGTGTAATATGACTGGTGAGGTGATTTATAGGTTGTAAATATTCATTACCTTGTTAGAAAATTAAATGGCCTCAAAAAGTGGAGTGTAATTTTGCGGCACAGTATCCAGTTTTATAAGGTGTATCGTATTGTGTAAGAGTGCGCCGGCCGCGTTCCTTTGTTGATGAAGATCTTCTTGGCCATGTTGACCGCAAACGATTTCTAAAGGCGAACGTATTCGTCGTGATCCTAAATGAATAAGAGATTTGAAACTCACACGACGCTTTTTACACGAAAAGAATCTCCAAGCCATAGTTGATCTCAATTAAAAAAATGTGATGACAAGAAACAAAAAATCTCATACACTGGAGGGGGCTAGCGCAGCTCTTCAGGGGGCAACCCTCCGGGCACCGGCGCTTGCCCCCCCCCCCCAATGGGGGGGGGGGCTACAGCCGGAGTGACAATTTGGCTTGATCGGAGCCCCCCTGTCACTGCCCTGAAGCCCCCCTTTCACTGCCTTGAAGCCCCCCTGTCACTGCCTTGAAGCCCCCCTGTCACTGTCTTGAAGCCCCCCTGTCACTGCTCCGGAGCCATGACGTCACGGCTCCGGAGCAGTGACGTCACGACCCCGGAGCAGTGACGTCACCCTCCCCCCCTCCCCCGGAAAGCGTCTCCGCTTTCCTCCAAAAATATCCCTTTCGGACAGTGACTCGAAGTCGCCGTCCAGGGCCGGCACTGTTGGGCCGAATGCGGCTCTCCATGAGGTGAGGTGCCTTCTATACCGGTCGAGCACGTGATAGATCACAGGAGAAATCACGTCAATTCGGGACAAAACTCGACGTGAATGACGATGCGTGCGTTTGGCCTACTATGCCTTCTCTGGCCTCTATTGTCGTAAACTACCTTCTACGACTTCTTCCCATCTTTTCCCTCTCTTCCTCTCGAGGGGGCAAGCGCCGGAGGAGAGCAGGGGCCTCCCCTGAAGCCCCCCTCGGGGGAGGCCTGCGCTGTCGCTCCCCCAAATCGAAAACGGGCTCTATTGTCCGGCGCTTGCCCCCCCCCCCCCGCAGAGTCTGAGGTAGTAGAAAAAAAACTGCAGAAAATCAAAAGTAGCAAAGCGTATGGGGACAAGGTGAATCAGTCTAGAGACCACAAAGATCGCATATAAACATACAATTAATCGCGGACAAATAAGCCTTTAAGGGATATCAACAAGTATGAATGGGTCGAAAATTGAAACAAAAACGAGAAAAAAGATCAACAGAAATGAAGAAAGTTACTTGGTTAGTCGGACCACGATGAAATTTAAATTACAACCGGCGAAATCGAGGGGTGAATATTGGTGGGAAATGTGTGAGTGGTTTAGTCCATAGTAGACGACCAGCGGCAAATTATCATGGCGTAGGAGCATGATGCGTCATGCGCCAGCGCCTAAACGCTGGCGCATGACGCTCGACGGTTGGCGCATTCAACGTGTCCGAGGACGGCACGTGGTTGACGATGGTATCGATAATATCAGTGACAGCCGTTACGGTCACTATGCCTCCACCGCCAGGGTCTGGCCGGCTGCACTGGTCGCTGGGGAGTCAGATCAATAACAAATGCTGAAGATGCGAACCCCCAGCGTCATATTACGGTCACTTGACGCTAGGACATCTGCTATGGACGGAGCCTAACTCAATCACAGATCGTCCTTGTTCGGCTGGTTTGATGTCTGGGCAGGAGTTGGTCGTCGGTGGTTCGTGGATGGACTTCGTCCCTGAGTTGGTCGTCGATCCATGCGGCTCTGTCTACAACCTCAAACTTGGGTAATTAAATCACGGGTTCCTTCTTCGACAACCTAGGAGGAGAGAACAATAGGGTAAAGCATGAGGGAACCCGTAGAAACAGACAACAAACCCCAGACCCAAAACTGAATTATACTATGACGTACTATGTAAAGTTCATGTGTATAAGAATATACATCATGCACGGACAATCAAATAATTGCCATTTATAATTACATTAGACCCGATCTTCAAATTACTTGTAGTAAGTTAATCAAAAGAAGAAGGTTAAAGAGAAGTCGACGAAGTTCGTTCCGCCTCTGGTCTCAGACGAACTTTAACAGCTCTGCCGGGGCTCCTCAGTGGGGCATAGAAGCATCGGTGAGAAAGTTGAAAACGAACGTGCGAGCCGAGCAGAGTGAAATAGTGTTAAAAACGATAGAAAGAGGTATTGGGGAAAGAAGCTATTGCACACTCTCAGTAGCAGAATGAAGTCCAATTAAAGTCCATTGGATCACAGCTCTTCATTCTGGATAGTATCGAACATAGGATATTCGGCCTATCCAGAGCGAAGACTTAGTACGTTCTGCATTCTACCAATTGTCATACTTTTGTTATCATCTCTCAGGTTAAACTTATATGCTATCATTTTTTCCAAAGAATGGCGGGTGGTAGTCCAGAAATTTTGTTATGTTTGAATTCTCGCTCTAGTGTACTATAGTAAGTGGGATTGGGGCGCACTTGCAACTGCGCCCTTTAACTTTCTCTTGGCGTCACCTTCCCTTTGAGTGATTTGTCTTATTCGTTGGGACAACATGCGTGCGAAATCGTTAATCGATCCCTGGAACTTTTTCTTCAGCCACAAACCTATGCAGCACTTATTATTGTTCCTGCATGATGTCATATCATGAAATATCGCTCCAGCCGCGAAGCGGCTGGAGAGGTTTGGTTTTGCCTAGGCCTTGTGATCACTTCTAATTTTATAAAGTAGTTTATAAAACCATTAAAACAAATTTTCTGCAGATTTCCTTCTGGATATAAGTGGAGGGGTCCAAAAGACACCAGCTGTCAAAATTTGGGCCGAATCGGTTCACAAATAACAAAGTTGTGAGCCCGAAAGCTTAGCAAAAATTCATGGTGTGCGCCGTGAGCCATTGAGCCGTGGGCTGTAGGCCGTAGGCCGTAGGCCGTCACGCTTTTCATTCCTCACTGCTAGTATCCACTGCCAATGGTCACAGGCGGTCAATTTCAGGCAGGCAAGTTGGTAAGGGGGACGCAGGCTGGTGAAAGTACATCTGGCGTCTGATGACGTCATCGGGACGTCGTGAAAAGTGCTCCTGGCTTCTGATGACGTCATCGGGACGTCGTGAAAAGTGCATCTGGCTTCTGATGACGTCATCGGGACGTCGTGAAAAGTGCATCTGGCTGCTGATGACGTCATCGGGACGTCGTGAAAAGTGCATCTGGCTTCTGATGACGTCATCGGGACGTCGTGGAAAGTGCTTCTGGCTTCTGATGACGTCATCGGGACGTCGTGAAAAGTGCTTCTGGCTTCTGATGACGTCATCGGGACGTCGTGAAAAGTGCATCTGGCTTCTGATGACGTCATCGGGACGTCGTGAAAAGTGCATCTGGCTGCTGATGACGTCATCGGGACGTCGTGGAAAGTGCTTCTGGCTTCTGATGACGTCATCGGGACGTCGTGGAAAGTGCTTCTGGCTTCTGATGACGTCATCGGGACGTCGTGAAAAGTGCATCTGGCTTCTGATGACGTCATCGGGACGTCGTGGAAAGTGCTTCTGGCTTCTGATGACGTCATCGGGACGTCGTGAAAAGTGCTTCTGGCTTCTGATGACGTCATCGGGACGTCGTGAAAAGTGCATCTGGCTGCTGATGACGTCATCGGGACGTCGTGGAAAGTGCTTCTGGCTTCTGATGACGTCATCGGGACGTCGTGGAAAGTGCTTCTGGCGTCTGATGACGTCATCGGGACGTCGTGAAAAGTGCTTCTGGCTTCTGATGACGTCATCGGGACGTCGTGGAAAGTGCTTCTGGCTTCTGATGACGTCATCGGGACGTCGTGGAAAGTGCTTCTGGCGTCTGATGACGTCATCGGGACGTCGTGAAAAGTGCTTCTGGCTTCTGATGACGTCATCGGGACGTCGTGAAAAGTGCATCTGGCTTCTGATGACGTCATCGGGTCGTCGTGAAAAGTGCATCTGGCTGCTGATGACGTCATCGGGACGTCGTGAAAAGTGCATCTGGCTTCTGATGACGTCATCGGGACGTCGTGGAAAGTGCTTCTGGCTTCTGATGACGTCATCGGGACGTCGTGAAAAGTGCTTCTGGCTTCTGATGACGTCATCGGGACGTCGTGGAAAGTGCTTCTGGCTTCTGATGACGTCATCGGGACGTCGTGAAAAGTGCTTCTAGCTTCTGATGACGTCATCGGGACGTCGTGAAAAGTGCATCTGGCTTCTGATGACGTCATCGGGACGTCGTGGAAAGTGCTTCTGGCTTCTGATGACGTCATCGGGACGTCGTGAAAAGTGCATCTGGCTTCTGATGACGTCATCGGGACGTCGTGGAAAGTGCTTCTGGCTTCTGATGACGTCATCGGGACGTCGTGAAAAGTGCTTCTGGCTTCTGATGACGTCAGCGGGACGTCGTGAAAAGTGCTTCTGGCTTCTGATGACGTCATCGGGACGTCGTGAAAAGTGCTTCTGGCTTCTGATGACGTCATCGGGACGTCGTGAAAAGTGCTTCTGGCTTCTGATGACGTCATCGGGACGTCGTGAAATTGCTTCTGGCTTCTGATGACGTCATCGGGACGTCGTGAAAAAGTGCTTCTGGCTTCTGATGACGTCATTGGGACGTCGTGAAAAGTGCTTCTGGCTTCTGATGACGTCATCGACGTCGTGAAAAGTGCATCTGGCTTCTGATGCCGTCATCGGGACGTCGTGAAAAGTGCTTCTGGCTTCTGATGACGTCATCGGGACGTCGTGAAAAGTACTTCTGGCTTCTGATGACGTCATCGGGACGTCGTGAAAAGTGCTTCTGGCTTCTGATGACGTCATCGGGACGTCGTGAAAAGTGCTTCTGGCTTCTGATGACGTCATCGGGACGTCGTGAAAAGTGCTTCTGGCTTCTGATGACGTCATCGGGACGTCGTGAAAGTGCTTCTGGCTTCTGATGACGTCATCGGGACGTCGTGAAAAGTGCTTCTGGCTTTGATGACGTCATCGGGACGTCGTGAAAGTGCTTCTGGCTTCTGATGACGTCATCGGGACGTCGTGAAAAGTGCTTCTGGCTTCTGATGACGTCATCGGGACGTCGTGAAAAGTGCTTCTGGCTTCTGATGACGTCATCGGGACGTCGTGAAAGTGCTTCTGGCTGACGACGTCATCGGGACGTCGTGAAAGTGCTTCTGGCTTCTGATGACGTCATCGGGACGTCGTGAAAGTGCTTCTGGCTACTGATGACGTCATCGGGACGTCGTGGAAAGTGCTTTGGCTTCTGATGACGTCATCGGGACGTCGTGAAAAGTGCTTCTGGCTTCTGATGACGTCATCGGGACGTCGTGAAAAGTGCGTCTGGCTTCTGATGACGTCATCGGGACGTCGTGAAAAGTGCATCTGGCTTCTTATGACGTCATCGGGGACTATCTCCAGACGGGGGCTCCAAGATTTATGTATTGAAATGACCAAAAGCTTCCACGAAAGATGCCTGATACTGCTATCAATCATTGTTGTTATAAAAATTCTATAGGAATAAGCTCTGGTACATCCCTAGTGACCTGTTGATTTCGATTATCACCAGCAGCGGAGCGGTGGGCCTCGATCAAATATAACTAGTGATAAGGGAGTTTCGACGGAAAAGCCACCGCTCCGCGCTGTGATAACCGAAAACATTAGTTCACTTGGAATGAAGCAGAGTCTATTTGGATTGATAGCGTTTTCTGTAGGTGGTTTATTTGATTTCTGTCTTGTTTGCTGAGTGGCCCCCTGTCTATGATAGTCCCGTCATCGAAACGTCGTAAAAGGTGCATCTGGCTTCTGATGACGTCATCGGGACGTCGTCTTGACATCTGCTGGGCTTCATGAATCTTTCGCACAGATATTGACAGTAAGTAAGGTATTTGCGTTCACTGCAGTTGCAGAAGGATCGCCGATAATGGATCAAGAATCGAACTATTCAGGTGCTCCAGAGGCGATTTCGCCTAATGTAAATTTCTGCAATTATAACTCTTTCACAAAGACGAGAAGTCTGTGTATATTATCAGCCTATGTATGCACCGAATAAGTAAGCGTAATGAAGTATGCTAGTTTTGCATGAATTACATACATGGGATATTACTGTGTAATATCGATAAAAAGTGAACAATTCTATCAAAAAGGGGTCTTCCAAGCGAAAGAGGTTTGGTTCGAGTCAGAAACGTTCGAACAAAAAGGGAACAATAGGAAAGTGAAATGAAGAGAGTGTACAAAAATTGAACAATATAATTTCAAGGCGATATTCTTGGCCGACTCTTCTAAACAGCGAAAACAAACCGTTGTGGTTTTTACGAGGAAGAGTTTAGCGTTTTCCAGAAAACGGCTCCTATTCGTTCCATGAGATTTTATGGGAATATTCTCGTTTGATGCTGTACTTCTATATCTATAATTTCGCTTCTCCTTACATCTGGAGCTAACCATCTGTGTAGGTCTTTTCGAAATCATCTTCTGTTTTGATGGTAAGTATTAGGTTTACATGCATATACATTTTAATGGTTCTTGCGTAGTCAGAACCATTTTCGGAACCACAAAGTGCTTCCGTGTAGAACACAGCAACGGTTTGTTTTCGCTGTTTGAAAGAGTCGACCAAGAATATCGCCTTGAAATTATATTGTTCAATTTTTGTACACTCTCTTCATTTCACTTTCCTATTGTTCCCTTTTTGTTCGAACGTTTCTGACTCGAACCAAACCTCTTTCGCTTGGAAGACCCCTTTTTGATAGTTGTAGCTGTTTTTGTCCGTCGACTTCTGTATGACTTTATTTTGTTACACATGAATGACTGACTCCTCTTCCGCTGACGTGTGTCTGTCTGCTTACAATAGCTGAAGTGGTCAGTCCGTGTGCAGTATGTATCAACCCTTCTCTGCAGTGGAACTGGTTCTCAATTTCCCGTAGAGTGCAGTGATCGA
Source organism: Aplectana chamaeleonis (assembly GCA_029168955.1). Lineage (NCBI taxonomy): Eukaryota > Metazoa > Nematoda > Chromadorea > Rhabditida > Cosmocercidae > Aplectana > Aplectana chamaeleonis. The sequence continues at coordinate 113,929 of JAPDOI010001250.1, read as the reverse complement.
GATTATGAAAGATCTGTATGATAAATGGGCTGTGATGAGGATGATCGATGCGATTTACACTTCTAAACAATCTTCATCAAAAATCGGATGGGAAGAACGGGAGCGAACGCTCCGAAGCGAGACACCGGAGCGACTTGGGTGCAGTGAAATTGATGCGGCCACTGTAACCATCAAGTGCTGACTTGGTCTGGTAGCTAAGTTTGCAAATCTCGGTTTATTGGGACGATCTGAGTTCCTGTGGGGTCTGCAAAATGAGGTGGCTGGAGACAACACCAAGGGTCATGCTGGGGTTGAGAGGCCTTAGCGTCAAATTATTGTGACCCCTTTCTCAGCCGCCGACGTCCGACGCAGTCGATATTCTTCCCTCATAGCCGCTCATTTTGTGGATAATTTTCTTGGATATACCCATGCCTGCAAATCCCCGCAACCAAGTCATGCGTTTTCATGAACATCGTCCCGATAGTTACAGGCGCTTACCAGTTCTTTTGCTGCAATACCACTCCAGCAATAATTTTAACGCGCATTTTGAAATGGCTGGCGTGAACCAGTTTCATGACCTTTTTCATCTGTAGGTGTTAAATTGCAATTCCTCATTTCGCCAAAGATCGTATGGGAACTCGGCAACTGCTGGTATGGTTTGTACCCTAAAGACCTTGTTCGCTCTTTTTGTTTTCGGAAGGGAGAGCAGAGTACAGTTTTGCAGGGAGAGTACAATCTCACTGCGCGCGTTAATTGCTCAGATATCATTTGAGAGACCTAAATATCGGAGAACCATGTGTCTCCCAAAAGGAGATGATACTGCACCTCCTTTATCTTCGAACTCATCGACAATTCTGACCTAACTATAACTAGCAAGCTGTCATTTGAAGTGTGCTTTCACAAACCTACCACATTGTCCGCTGGAAACCGACGGTAACATAGCGCTGTGCAGATATCACTTACTCAGAAAACCGCCGCATTCAATGCATGTCGAATATGCATTCATCTCGAGTGACCACACCCTTCGAAAGGCTCTATCACAGGGGCACGTGCTCCAAACAACAGCACGTGCTGCAAAATTTCATAGCAGGAGCATGTGCCGACAAATTCAATCGCAGGAGTACGTGCTGCAAGGTAGTTCAGCGCTATCGTAGCAGCACACAGACGCGACGCGGCTGGCACACCGACGTGCGACGCGGCCAGCTCGCCGAGCACCATCTGGGGCCGTCAGCAATTGGACAAGGCCCTACAGTGGCCGGGCGGGTATAATACCGCAAACTTGGGTAATTGAACCGGCGAAGCTGCCGACCTCTCAGTTCCTTCTTAGCAGTGCATCGTATACTTTCCTAGTTTGAATACTCGTTTTGTTATCGAGTTGAATGTGTATCATGCACGCATTGGACGGCTTATTTGTAGGTGCACGTGCTGTAATTCGAAACACAATAGGAGCACGTGCTCCCCTATCAGCACGTTCCCTGACTGTGCTCGAAACCACCTTGTCTTCGAGTTGAATGCATATTCGACACGCATTGAATGCGGCGATTGCCTGAGTACATATACTGCCAGGTTCACCACAATAAAGACTTCGGTAACGGATTCAGCATCCATTCGTCGCAGCTTGGCTGTCGTGATGACTACCTTGAGTCAGTTAGAGCCAGAGATCATTGATGCACGGAATAAGAGATGAGGATCACTGCAATTTGAAACATGATTCCATTATTCAGAAAAAGAATGCGTAAGACCGAAAACCCGTTTAATATAAAATTCTCACGTCACCTGGTGCGCCTTTCTCTCACTGGGGCAAAGTTCTTAAATCGAATAAATCCTAATACAAACCATTCCTTTATATACTTCCAGTAGTAAATACAACAACAACAACAACAACAGAGAGACAGTTTATGAACACAGAAAATCTGTTAAAGAGAAATCAATTCAAAGGTTCGGTATCACTTCGTCGCTGCCTGTCATTGGAGCGCGCTTCTCTGCCCGTCCGGGGCCATGCATTTCAAACTAGGCTTAGGGGTATGGTATACTTTTGCGACACACGGTTGCGTCGCTCTGCACAGCGACAGCGACCGCCTCCCGCCCTTTAAATCTGTCGCTGTCGCAGTGCACTGCACAGTGGTAGCGACAGGCTATGGCACATTTGCAGTATGTCAGCTCTCCGCGACACGTCGCTGCGACCCACACGCGACATCTGTTCCTACGACGGCTGTTGCGGTTGCTTCGATACGGGTCCCGCCGCGATTCGTGTTAGATTGCACGCCTGTCGCTCATTACAGCGACAAAGTATACCATACCCCTTAAACACTATCGTTCTCGGAGCCGAATTCCGGTCCGCATTTGTGGACAACGGTTGTTCCATTTACTAGCAACAGGATGATATTCGTGCTTGGACCACTTGGTCCCCAAACGATTATTATCGTGGTGTGTGATGCAACAGATGTAGACCGCAATCGCGGACCGGAGTTTGGCTCCGAGAACGACAATAGCTACAGTTATCTTGGATCGCACTAACCGTTTGGTTCCTTCTTGGCGGTTCGGTTTGCATCGGTGCAAACTCAGTGTTAATTTTATCTTATGTTTCAAGAGGTCAATCAAGTCAGCAGCAGCAATGCCTTTGGTCATTCCTTCATAAGAATTTCGACAAGAATAGGCCAATCGTACGGTTTTCCGGAATGTACTACTCGGAATATGCTCCTTATGTGCTTGGAACATAAGTAAAATTCAGATCAAAACAGTTTGTAAGTGGCTGGCTAGTTTTTGAAGGTCCTCCAGGAATAGGAAAAGGCCGGAATCAACAACGATAAGCCAACCAAGTGTTCTGGGTAAGTTCTTCCCTGATTCTCTACGCATTCATATGTTTTACACCTTCACATTTTCCCTCAGGTCCCCGTCCACCATAGGTCCATGGTTGATGAATCCAGGCTGAGAGCTTTCCTTTTTTCTGAAGGGTATATTAGCACTCAGAGACTACTAGTAAGGGTATATTCTACAAAAAGGTTTGTTCTGTCCGATTATTTCCAGTAGGTCCCTTTGTTGCCACCTGCAATACAGTCACCAACTGAACTCGGATGGTGCTTGACGTCATCATGCATAGCACCTAATCGCCGCTTTGAACCGTTCATTGACGTCAATCTTGACATCATTTCCCGCTCGTCGTCTTGGTCGGGTAGACAGTCGGGTTTATGGGGCATTATTATGATATCATAGGGATAAGCAATCTCGTAAGTAAAAAAAGGCGCGAGATCCTCCTTCCTTCAATGGTCATTGTTTATACATGAGTGTACTTCACGGAAATCGACGTCGAAATGTGGTCAATGCGATAAATCCTGGGAGAGGAAGAAAAGTAAACAGATGACTGCATAGGCGATAACACTAGTTTTTTAGCGGTATTTGTTTAGCTACTTGGACAATATCATGTCACATGGCAGGGCATGCTATTTTTATACACTCATAAGTAACCCTGAAATAACATAGAGGATTTCTCGTCTTTGAAGGACGGACTGAAGGCATGGCGTCAATCCTCTGAACAAGAAAAAACTCGAAACATATCGTCTTTGTACTTTTTACTTCAATTCCATTAAACTTAGGTTCCAGATGAGAATGATAAAGTGCTCGTATTCGAAAATACTCCCAGCTCACTTTTAATAATAATAATAATAATAATAATAATAATAATAATAATAATAATACTTTTCTGCTCAAAAAAAGAAGAGTAAAGAACAATAGCAACAAAAAGGGAACAGGGCTTCCTTAAAAAAATGCAAACAAGGGCACCCAAAGTTTAGCCCGAAATTAATGAGGGTGTCGTAATTGTAGAATACGAAGTTTGACGGCAGCATCGCCGCAAAAAAGGGTCAGTGCACGCACTTCTCTTGTGTTGTTGTAGCTGTTGTTTCATGAAAAGAATGGAGGTTTCTTCATTGCGATTTCTTATCCACAAAAATTGGTGTTTTCGTTCGGGTTTCTCTCATAGTATTCCGTCAAACTCTTCTTGTTTGGTCAACCGAAATTTGAACTTTTCTGTTGGTGGCTCTGAAGCTAAGGGGTTAGGAAAAGGGAATACCTAACATCCGGGAACTTGGTGTCAGAGTTTACATGAACGCCCCATGTAGTGCTCGTATGAATGGCGTCTCCCTAGCGTCATCCACCTGTTTTTTCCCTCGTGGTCCTATATATCATCCATTTCACAGTGCTTTGTCGGAATAGGTTTGAGAAAGCAACCCTTTCATTAGAAAGGGTACAATGAGCTTTTCAGATGTCAATAATGAAGTGCCTCCACTTTTTGTTTTATTCCTTGTGCCTACTGCAACTGGTTGATTTGTTTTCGTACATACTGTTCTTTTTTCTCTACGCACCTTAGCGTGCAGAGGCTAATAAATGAATGAATAAACACATGGTACCGAGTTTGTGCCTACCTTTAATAGTTAACGCAATGTATCCGTGTCGACTGTACAGAGGTGCAGCGATCGGAGAGTGGTTGTCGAGCGTCAGCCTTGACGCGGCGACAGAATTGTTTTCGACCATTATTTATTTATTTATTTATTTATTGAATACGCTGCCTAAGGCACACGTAATATAAAAATATGGATAACTAGAACATGAGTGGGAGGCATGGAAAGCGAGTATTGGTATCACAGTTCTAGTAACTCAACAGCTTCTTCCCTGCAAGGCGTTTGAAATTCAACAGAGCACCAGGAATGGGCAGTGGAGTGACGCTAAGATTCAACGAAACAAAGGTGGATCCAGCTCTACATGCGAAAGAAGAGGCTCTCGTATTGCTCTTGGGAGCTGAATACGAGATTTTCTGAGTGCTTCCCCTAGTTCTAGAGCGAACTAGCCTAAAAAATTTTGAGACGTTAGTTTTCATGAGCCCTGATAAAATTTTGAAGACTACGCATGCATCATAGAGTCGTCGGCGAGAGTGTAAGGAATGCAGTTTAAGCTCTCTATTCCTGTCTTACCGTCGACCGTTACCATTACCGTCGCGGCGTCGGTTGCCGCTCGCTGGCAGCGACGCAGGGCCGTTGCGACGTCGAAACACTGCGGTTCTCCCTTGTCGCCCTTCACGCCGCGTCGGTCGGGCCCGTCGCCGATCACAGGAGTAGCAAGTTAGGCCCCGCCCGTATTTTCACGCCCCCTGTATTTGCCCTTTCCTGCAACGCAAGGTCGCTGAGTCATCTTCACCGTCGGTACTGTTAGTGGATTGCCTAGCAAGTGAACGACTCACGTCACTGACGGCGAAGATGACCCAGCAACCCTGTGTTTGAGGAAAAGTGCAAACACAGGGGGCGTGAAAATACGGGCGTGGCCAAACTAGCTACTCCTGTAACGGCATAGTGGGTCGTTTTTGACGCTTCAAAATGCGTAGGCATTATGTAGTGAGCCATACGGTTCGATTCACATTGTTATCCCAACAAGGTTTACGAGCGTGTATGCTGCCTTTAAGGTAGTCAAGAACGAAATGTAGAGCGACCGCACATGATCAGGGCAGGAGTGCTTATTGACGCCGTCACTCGTACCAAGTCGACTCGAGCAGCGTGCGTAGGCAGGTTACCGTTGTGGGACTGAATGCGCCGCTATACCTTTCTGGTGCTCGAAGGAAGACCACTCTGCCCAACGTCCTAGCCCCCCGACATGCCTACTTATTCTTGCGCGACCCACTACTAGCAATCGGGCAGCCCCATTCACGTTGGAGTGAATCCTGAGAACTAGGTAAATACCTTACCTTCAGGTTACCCTCCTCGTCCGCTTGCATTATAGTCGTGATACCCAACTTTCGACACCCCCCCCCCCCTGCTGTTTGAAATGCATCGGGCGCTGCACCCCGGAGGCAGGCAGCGATCTTCCGCACAGCTATGACGATCACTCCTTCTGTTCTCTCAAGGTTGAATAAGTGCAATATTGAAGCGAAATCGTCATGTGGAAGTCAGCAAGCGTATGAAATTCGACAAATGACACATTTGTCAAATAAAATGAATTGCACGAACCAATGTGATGTCGTTTCTGTTTGCAAAATAGCGTTGTTCCAAAGTCAGATCTAGTCCATCTTGGTATTCAAAGAGCTACTATGCTTCCATGCAGCATTCAGTAGAAGGTTTGCCCCGAATTATCTTCAAGAAAATTAGCAATCCCTTTGAAATGACATTTTTGTTATCACTGTTCCACCTTGTGGAACCCAAAGTGCAACTGAAAAACTTTTGGATGCAGTGATGAGAAAATGACCTTCGAAACACTCAAAAAAGCTTGTCTCACCTCATCTTTCATCTTCAATAGACAACTTGTGTACAATCATAAAACTAGTTTCTCAATAAGGGTGTGTTTTTTATGTAGCCGTGGTCCACGCTCTTTAGATTTCGTCGTTCGACTTTTCGATCTCTTGTCTATCACACAACCCTCACAACTGGGTATGATGTATTAGGTAAGGAAATAAGTTATTTCGATCGCGACATTACGAGACTAATAGAACAGAAATAATTAAAACTTTCTGTCAACACTCATAAAAGTGAGCGCTATGAACATATGCGAATTCTCGCCTCTTCTCAGGCGAAAAATCGATACTGTCTGCATTGGTATTGATCCAGTGTCACATATGCAACTATGTTCCACGCCATCTCAAGTGGAAACGGATGGTCGACTTTGCCTGTTCAGAGATTTTCTAAGAGGACCGCAATATCGTCTTGTTCAACACGCTCTATGGACGCTTCCAAGTCCTGTCCGGAAACGGCCACCCGGACGTGGGCCAAAGTTTCGGACGGATGTGGTGAAGGAGGATTTGAACTCACTCTGCACTGAAAGACAATCCAGGCGCAATGTTTTACTTCGCAGGAAGTGAAATAGCGACTAATGGATGGATTGTGTTCAACTTGTGGCTAAAAACCGTGACAAATGAAATGGTCCTTCTGGGAATGTTCTGCTTGCCACGATTTTGCTATCGGCGCGGGCCTGACTTTTAGTGGGATGTCAGTCTTGTCTAGGAAGTTGGGTTCGCTTCCTTACAGAAAAAACCGTGCCTACAAATCTTTGCCTATAGCTTCAACAAACTTAGTCTCTTGACCAGGCGTAAGGCCCCCGTCATAGTCGGCCGAAAGCCGGCCGTCCCACTCCCACCCGGTCAATAGGTATGAGAAGCACGCAAAACAGGAAGAAATGAAGTGATAAAAATTGTCCTCGAATGATAAAAATCGCGCCATGATATGATAAAGTTTGACCCCAACTGATAAAAACCGTCTGGAATGATGAAAATCCACCTGATACGACCTAGGAAGACATAGAGAAGGTGAACTTCTATCAGTTGAGAATGATTTTTATCACTTCATTCCCTCCCGTTCCGCGTGTGCCTCATACATATCGACCGGGTGGGACTAGCACGGCTGCTTTTCGGCCGACTGTGACGGGGGCCTGAAGGATAATCACCATGGCTGACAACTGAAGGGCACGACACGAATGAAAATTGTGTTGCGGCCCACACGACCCGTGAGCACGAATATACAAATAATCCCTCCGGATAAACCTTTGAAACTTATGTAATCACCCTTAATATACCCTTAGGTAATACCGATGACCAAATCTCACCTCAACTAATCTTGAAGATTGGGCGATACCTCGTTACTTAGCATTCCACACCGTGAAACTCGCATGAGTCATGCTCAAGTTTTTCCATACTGCAGTCTACCATGGAATGGAGTCTATGCCGACCCACTCCGAAAACGGAAGACTGTTATGACACTAGCGACCCTTAATGAGCACTTGTACTACCATTTCGTCACTAATAGGAAGCAGTTTGCTCAACAGTCTGTGTGTCGACGGTCTTCAGTCAATACCTGAGTGGTCACCTGCATTTTGTGACCTCTTGTCTCAACCGAAGTTCCCGATCTAGTATTTGACAAAGATCCAAAAGAAGCATCTAGAGGCTGCCATTCGAGAGTTAGGTTGAGTACAAGTTTTGTATTCCTAATTGGTAATAAACAAGGGTCTGTAATCCGTTCTAGTTAGCACAGAAAGCGAGAAAAATTCTTCATTGACATTCCTTACTTATTCGACTGGCTTCCGCCTGACGTGGTCAGTAAGCATGCTTGCCGAGGTGTGCTGCCCTAGTAGTCAGCCATGTCCATTTGTCACGGTCTTTAGCCACAACTTGAACACAACCCATCCACTTGTCACTCTGTCACTTCCGGGATAGGAGCTCTCTACGCACAGGGGGAGTTGTCCCGTTTTTGCTGAGCGACGCGTTACGCTACTCGATTCAAGCGAAGTGGTCCAGGGTGTGATTAGAGAAAAAACGAGACAACTCCTCTCCCGGTGTGTAGAGCCCCTATCCCTCCTCCCGGTGTGTAGAGTCCTGTGAAGAAAAACTGCGCGCTTGGATCGCCTTTGGATACCAAATGATTCCAAGCGTTCCTTCACCACATCCGTCCAAAACTTTCGCCTAGGTCCAGGCGACCATTTCCGGACAGGACTCGGAAGCATCCTTAGAGCGCGTTGAACAAGACTGATCTGGCGGTCTCAGTGGAACATGCCTCAGACTCCATTCAAAAGAGTAAACTGCCATTTTAGACAAAGAAATGATAATTACAAATGTTTGTATGCCCTAAATAAACCTCAATGAACCCCAAGAAGGAAAGATAAGAGTAGGAGAAGGAGAACGGCTCTCACGAGCCCAGCACCAGCAGAAACGTGAGCCATCTCCTCTTCAGCTCTAGCGTCGACTTCCTCGCCTTCCAGGATATTCGTTTGCCGCCGTTTCGGTATCGCCTCACCCGTCGTTGCGGACTCCTCGCTACAGTAATCCAATATTTCCCTTCATAACTGATTTTCTTAATTGAACTGCTGCGATAGATGCGACCTTGGCATGAAGGATAAACATTCTTCGTTAGCTATTACATGTTGTGCGTGAAGAACGTTCTTCTTTTGTGGTTAGCTTAGCCTCCACCTATGTTATGTTTTATGTAAACGGAAACAACGTATCTAAGTTGTCACAGTTATATTGAAAACTTCATCTCCTTCTGCTGCTGCTGTATTAGTTGATAATGATAAAGAGATAACTGAATCACGGGTACATTTTGGTGTAAAACCGTTGCATTCAGAGTACGTTCTGCCCGAATTTTCTGCCGTTTGCTATGCTGAGCACCGTCATCGCGCCATCATCTCTGCCTTTAGCGCACTGGTTTATCGCCATTCAATGCGACCTCGTGACTAACGGCAGTCACCACTAATCGCTGAGAACACAAAGTTGCTACAGCTACCTTGAAAAGATGTCTAATGAAGTGAAGTCTGGCACTTCTCCCCCATCCCACTCTTACAGAGGTAAAGACAAGACCCTGTAAATCATATCAACACCTGATTCGAACATGCATATGCATGCCGCATATTTGGCCGTAATTCGACCGTGCCCACCCGGATTGAAGGGTTACCACGGAGTCGCGCGGTGTTCGCGGCGGTGGTGCGCTGGCTGTCTCCGCATTGTCAGCGCTTTTTTCATCCAACTTGTCGACCATCGCCCCTCCAGCGCGGCCGCGGTCTCTGTCGAGACCACGCGTTCTCACCTCCGACTACGTCAGACATATCATTCTCTGATCCCGACGACCATCAGAAACACACGCGCGCTCCCACTGTCTTTGAAATGTCAGGCGCGGTGTGGCTATGATGGACGACCTGGCTGGTCTTTGTAGGACTACCGCGCGGGTGGTGATATCTGTCGCTCTTCAAAGTTATATAGATAGTTTATGAGTGTGGTTAAGCCGAATAGACTATTAGCCCTTACGATAACAATCCGGCCCTAAGCTGTGGCGCAGTGTTACGATTAACCATTCTTTTCTAGAGAGAAAGTTCACCCACCATATGTTGCTGTTGATAACATGAAGTTCCTTTCGAAAAACCGGATAGATAGGAATAGATGGAAGTACTACATATGTTGTTATGGCCACGCAGGAGAGGTGGTGAAAGACCAAATTACCACATGCTAGAGGTCATACGTCTGCAACTTAATCACCTTCGAAAAACAAGGAGGATTTACGACTTGTGTAGGCTTGCTAAGCGCTTATTGTTGTAGGCCCGTGTTTTGTCCTCGTCAGTGCCGCGTGTAATCCGCATTAGATGTCAGAGTAGCGGATGCTCGCGAATTCGCACGCACGATAGATTGAAGACTGTTTTGTCCGCAGTTTGTAGTCCGCGATCGGTCCATGTCTAGGCCGCGAAAGGTTTTTTTTTGAGAATGTAATCGTGATTGGTACGCGAATTTCGCGCACTTTGGTGCGCCACTCATCCTGATCATTCTCGGAAAGGTGCTCTATCAAAGTAGGACCGCGATCGACTCGCGGACGTTGCGCGCTCCTATAGCTATAGATGCAGTCGACTCGCGGACCTATGTGCGCTTCAACTTTAAATGTCCAAGGCAATGAGGCGTACCAACTGCGAGCGAATCACCCCGTTTCGAAGCGATTGCTTGCCAATATCGTACCAACCGCAAGCAAAAGATTCGTTTCTTGCCGAGCACTCGCACTGGTTTCCTAACCGCGCACACGGATTAGTTTACGCGGTCGATACGCCTGAGCTCCGTGCCAATAGCTCGCAAATTTTCCGACCGCGCGACAATGCGCACTGATCGAGTGGCAGTGCGTATCGATCGACCACGCTGATTTGCGTGCCTAGCGCGTGCTAGTTTCGCTATGAAAGTCGCCCCATTGGTCGGTGCGTAACTTGTCCGCGGTTGATACGCCTCATTGTCTGGGTGTGGTTCAGCCGCTAAGGACAGTCTGTGGAGAATCTAAAAATTATTGGCCCGCGCTACTCCCACTCTGCGGGTTCGAGATGCCACCGTCGCATCCTCTGGGTCGCAATCAGCTAACAGGCTTGCGCTTGCATTTAGGTCTCTGCAGTCGGAGATGTTGATCGAATCAACAGCGTAGGAGCAGTTCGGCTGGCATACGTGACGCGCGTGGAGGAAAATCGCTGTGCGCAAGCCGTCGTTGGAGTGCGTTAACCGAGCGCCAACTATTTTTCTTGTTAAACGCCTCTCAGTTAACGCGCCACAACGACGACGTGTATGCAGCTGTTTTCCGCCGCGCGCGTCACGTGTGCCGGCCGAACTGCTCCCACGCTGTGGACTCTATCAACATCCCTAAGGGGCTGAGCAGAGTGCCACCGTGGCGCGGCGCGGTCTGATGATGGAGAGCCGTATTGATAGATCGCCGCGATCTATCAATACGGCTCTCAATCATCAGGCCGCGCCACGCCGCGGTGGCACTCCGCTCAGCCCCTAATGATTTTGGGGCGCGACCCATGAGAAAATAACCCTCGCAAGGTCCGCGTCTTCGGAGTACAGAGCGCGGGCCTTACGCGGGTTAACTTATGAGTCACTCGGGGTCAAAATTTACAAAAATCGAAGGGTCTTTTGATCCTCTCGGGACCTCCTTTCTATGAAGTACATATTTTACTCAAAGCAAGTGCTGGAGACTCATTCTTGCCCCATTACACAAACACAAATGAATAAACTGGTCTTTTGCAGCTCGATTTCGAACCGGAACCCCTCAACTTGAATGAAATAGGTCAATGTTTCGGACTGGAAATAGGCTAAAAACCTTTAGACCATGCACAATAAATCCGGTTAGAGCTTAAAATGTCCCCGCAAGGTTAATCTGTCTGGGCCAGCCGTGTTTATGTCTCAGTGGACTCGTGACTACGGCCCTTTTTCCCGCAGTTTGCAGCCTGCAGGTGTGCACTTTTTTGCACAGAATCACATGCCTTATTTCGTAAAATTTATGGCAAGGCTCCGACACACACAAAAAGCAAACGCCTACCACGTACACATACTGCAGATATGTACAGACAGTAGCGAGCGAGGAGCAATCATAATAATAACCGTAGTATGGCGATCACAAATATAGATATGAAAAAGAAAACAGCTAAACAAACAAACTACATCAATCTGTACCCTCTTTGCGCTTTAGACCAATGTGGGCGGAGCTTCGTGGATGCTCCGCCCACATTGGTCCATTGCGGCGCGGCGGATACTGCGTCTAATGAGATCAATCAGGGACAGATAGGACTCGTAGCAACATCGTCGTAACAACAAAGACTGTCTTGTTTGGTGAGCAGAGTGGGGGTGCATATCGGGGTCATGTTGGGTGAAACGCCGTAGAAAGGCCGGCGAGAAAAAAGAAAAACTAGGAAAACTTTGAGCTTGTCAAATTCGCATGCCTCTTTCATAGATCAAACAAGATCAACTACACACGTACCTATCTAGATGAAACTAGGCGGCGCCTGAGTGTCAGCCGTCACTATCGATTAGCTGTCGAGATCTGGAGTCAGGCTGAGAGAACCTACCACTTTGCCGCGCGGCGGTTAATGCGACGTTTTACTGACACATTTCGCCTTTGAAATGTCGTGCCGAATAGTGTTCGATCCTGTTAGGTCGCGTTATTTAGTCGCAGCGTCGTGGTGGTAGGTGATCTGCACCATAGCCAAAGAAAAATTTTGTCAATATTCTAAATCGATACCTTCGGATGGTCACAAAGTGGGCGTGGTAAATTCTTGGCCACGCCCCTTTTATGCAACCCGTCGCATCCTGGCCAGAAAACTCGGCGTTTTTCAGTTACTACTACCCGTAGTAATTATGATCGGAATAATAATATGAGGGTGAAAAAATCAATAATGGTTAGACAATCTCAGTTACGGTTACTGTGTCTAAAGGTCGAGGTGTTGAAACGGCGGCGGCGTTTTCTAACGCAGCCACATCCAGGATTACCGCCGGTTTCTGAAGTCGCTCAAGGGCTTGAGCGTAGGTTGGAGGCGGAGCTTCATCGGCGATTGCCTAAAAATATTGACTTTTAAAACACTTAATGCAAAAATTATTAAAAATCTCATAAGGTGAAATATGGGTGGAAAAAAGGAAAAAATCAGAAGTACTTGAATAAACAAGACTACCAGGCCGCGTTGCAACCGCACGCATTCGGAGGGAATTTAACCACTATGATAAAATTAATTTAACTGCAATTTAATGTAGGAAAGCGTATTTTAATTTTTTTCGATTTGAACACTTTTTCACTTTTTTATTTTTTTTTCAAGTTTGAAGAAGAGCGCATTTCTGTTTGTTGTCATATTTCAGTTTCGTTGGTAGCGTCGCAGAGCGTTCTAGTGCCAAACTTTTAGAGTAACTATGTTCTGGACATATATCGAGCTGCTATGTGCACTTGATCAATTAAATTGTAAATACGTAAAAACGAGAAGTCATAAGCAAATTAAAACAAAAGGAAAAATCGAAAAAAGAAAATGGAACATAAATGACACAATATCTAAAAACGAAGGTAATGGAGCTAATTTTCAAAAAATAGTGCAAAAAATGAAAAAAAGTAACCCAAAAAAGTAAAATAATTTAAATTGTATTTAATATGTACATTAAGAAAAACAAAAACAAGAAAGGTCGCATTAATGTCGATGCAGCTCATTTATCATAAATTCAACATGAATGGGTAAAAACAACAGAAAAAAAAAGTCGAAATGAGTTCTCAAACATTTGAATCGAAAAAAAAACAAAAAAAAAAAGAATGAAAAGAAAAAGAAATTAAATTCTAGTAAAGCAGGTAATTAACCAAATTCAAAAAAAAGATGATGGGAAAATAAAATAGCAGTGGAAATAGAAACAGGTTTCTAAAAAAAGGAATTTAAATAAAACAAAAAATTGAGATGAAATGAGAGATTTAAGTCTAGTAAAGACATAGGTCAAAGATTCGGAACAAAAAGTTATGTGAAAGAATAAAACGAATTGACTGACAAAGTAGTCAATTATATTCGCACAAATATATAGGGTTTCCAAAATAGACTGTCTGCCCACGCGGTCAGCGTGCGTGTCGAGCGGCTGTAGCGTTGGCATTTTTCGAACTTGAAAATCGATTAGCAGAACTAATTGACGAACGGTGAATAGTAGTACAATGAGCTTTTTGCAGCTATGGAAAGGCTCGTCCGAAATAATGTCTCCGCGATGGCGGATCCACACACGCGCTGACCGCATGCGCGGACAGTCCGATTACGACAGACTTTAGTGCACTTCTTGATTGAAAAAAACTAGCTAAATCGCTTTGGTATTCGTCGACCTCACTTTTTTATTTGTAAACCACCTCGAGGCAGTCATTATTTCTGAAAACCACTGGCTGCGAGCGGTCGCGAAGCGAGCGCAAAGCATGAAATTTTAAGATATACTGTCTATTCTAAAGCGAAATTCACTTGGATCTACGTAAAACGCTGACCTGATGTACTTTTATTTTTGTTAATTACTATTTGTGACTATATTTTTTTAGCATTCAAAATAATTAGAAAAGTTATACTTAAAATTTCAAAACGCGTTAACTCCGCCGTTGTAAGCTTGGTGATCAAAAGAACGCGCGCGCTTCCAAGTACGCGATTGCAGAAATCAACGCACAGACGTAGTAATTCACTCTAGATTCGCTCTATTTCGTAGCAGAACTTACTTTTTATACTTTGCACGCGAGTGTGGAGCGAGGCGAGAGACAGTGATATAAGAGTGACACGAATAAGGTCCGTGTAAATTTGGGTCCGAAATAGAGGGTGCATAGGCATATTAGGATTGAAAATTGTTTTTGAAAATTTGAATAATCGACGAGAATTAATAAATAAAATAAAATATATGAAAAGACAAATTTAAAAGTAAAAAATAATAATTGAAGAGCCAAAGTGGAGGATGTTCGAACCTGATTATAACTGGGCGGCGGTTTTGCGTAGGCACGAAGTTTCATCTCTTTCATTACGCCAAATGTGGTGCTAAACATGGCGTGAATCTCCCAGATGAATAGGCAGACGGAGATTAGAAGCCAGAGGAAATGGAATACGGACGCTCGATCACTGGACTCGGCCGTTTGTAGGCCATGAAATAGCGCCGCCGAAGAGAGCGAGACCTGGAATGGGGAAAATTAGGAGGAAAATCAGATATAAAATAATTAAAACTATAAAATACTCAAATCTGCAGTTTTCCCAAGTAAACTAAACATAGTAATCGGAAAAAAATCATTTCATGTAACAATGCCGTGTCCGCAACGCGACGCGTATCTGCGGAGCGTGTCGCTTTGCGAAACTCGGAAACGAAATTTCTCTGACATAAATTGAATAACTACACAGTACATACACAAGTGAAAAAAGCTGTGGACAGAAATAGCCAATTTGTAAAAAAAAAATACGAAAAAAATCAGATAAAAGAAAAAAATAATAAATTATGTAAAAAATCGAATAAATTTTAAAAATAATAAAATCAAAACTAAATAGACAGGAAATAAAAGCGAATCCCAGCGCTCACCTTTGCGATCACATTTGGCGTCAGGAAAATCGGTTTGAACGCGAATATACCGTACATGGCTAGCACAACGATTATGGTGTTGAGAATGAAAACGCTGAACGACAGGAGCGAATCCGGACCGAACGCCTCCAATGACAGAATCACAGAATTACCAAAATTCACCATAATCAACAGACTGATGACCATTCGACTCTGAAATTTGGGAATTATAATGGAAAATGAAGAACATTAATAGAAAGAGACAAAATGACTACTTTAGTGTTTAATGTTATGTTATGTTATGTTATGTTATGACATTTTATGTTGTGTTATATCATGTTATGTCATGTAAAGTTGTGTTATGTCATGTCATGTCATGACATGTAATGTTATGTTACTTTATGTTACGACATGTTATGTTGTGTTATATCATTTTATGTTAAGTTGTATTATGTCGTGTCATGTCATGTCATCTAATATTATGTTACGTTATGTTATGACATGTTATGTTGTGTTATATCATTTTATGTTATGTTATGTCATTTCATGTCACGTCATGTTATGTTATGCTATATTATGTTATGTTATGCTCTGTTATGTTATGTTATGTTATGTTATGTTATGTTATGTTATGTTATGTTATGACATTTTATGTTATGTTATATCATGTTATGTTATGTTATGTTATGTTATGTTATGTTATATTATGTTATGTTATGTTATGTTATGTTATGTTATGTTATGTTATGTTATTTTATTTATGTTATGTTATGTTATGTTATGTTATGTTATGTCATGTTATCATGTCACGTTATGTTATGTTATGTTATATTATGTTATGTTATGCTATGTTATGTTATGTTATGTTATGTTATGTTATGTTATGTTATGTTATGTTATGTTATGTTATGTTATATTTATATTTATGTTATGTTATGTTATGTTATGTTATGTTATGTCGATGTTATTTTGTGTTATGTTATGTTATGTTATGTTATGTTATGTCGATGTTATTTTATTTTATGTTATGTTATGTTATGTTGTGTTATGTTATGCTTTTCCATCTTATCTATGCAGGGTGGTAAATCCCACACCGCTCAGTTCTTCTTGGGAGTGTTTCTCTCAAAGAAAACTTGCTCAACGCAGTGACTAATATTCTTTAACAAGAAGGCCGAGAAGGGCAATCTCACTCCCTTGCTTCGAGTGGATATTGAGAAAAACCGCTAAGTACTACCCTCGGTTCTCAATAGTGCATGGATTTCCACTCAAGTAGCACTTTTTGTCAATGTTGCTGAGCAACTTAGATAATGGACTGAGACTTTTAGCTCTAATGGGGTATTGTTTGTTTGAGGATCAAAACAGTCTAGTACCCATTGGATTTGGTAACATAACATAACATAACACAACATAACATAAAATCGACATAACATCGACATAACATCGACATAACATTGACATAACATAACATGACATAACGTAACATAACATAACATAACATAACATAACATAACGTAACAACATAACATTACATAACATCAACATAACATCGACATAACATCGACGTAGCATTGACATAACATAACATCGACATAACATCGACGTAACATTGACATAACATAACATAACGTAACACAAATTATGAAGTGTTAGACTTTTGTGTTATGTTAATCTTTGTTCAAATCAACTACTCGTAAACAACTTTCCATCAAGAATGGACCCAATCAGGCCGCTAAAGTTGTAAATAATCACCTGGAACATCTTCTTCTGTGAACGAAGCCAATTTGATAGCGTAAACATTGTAGAGTGGTCCATCATAGAATCAATAATCTGAAAATTGGAACTTTCAAATGGAAAAAAAAACAGATTGGAAATTTAAAAAGGGAGAAAAATCGAGAGACTGAAATTGACAGAAAACACGGAAAGACAAATAGAATGAGAAAAATACAAAAAAGAAAATCTAAGCACTTTACCATTCCAGAATCAATTGCTCAATTTCATAGGAAAAACTCTAACCTATGGCCCAAAAAATTGCATGGAATAAAAAATATCGCAGTTTTTTTTAGAGAGAACCTGTTGCTCAAACCGAATTCCTTTTGGGAAGAACGCACCCTGTACCCCGTCTCAAACTAAGCACATAGAGCTGGCAGAATCAATCCAGTCAACGTAAGGTCAAATAATATAAATCAAGATCTTCATTCGAAATCAGAACACTTCGTTTCTTTCCCATGAAAATATGCATGTATGGTTCTCTAATTTTCTTGTTGACAACATTTTGCAGATTGGATTAGACAGACTCCCAGTTGATTTCATGACGTACAACATTCTTAATCTGAGGCTGTCTAACTGGTTTCACCTATCAACTGGCCAGAAGACCGCGCGGCCAAACTCCGATAGCACAAATGATCGCATTATGATGAGACTTTATCGAACTTTGTAACAGTGGCTGGCCCTCTGCCGCGTTAAATACGGTATAGGGAGTACAGTACTACCCCCGAAAGTTGGAAAGTCTGGTCTAAAAAAAAAGATACGAAAATCCAGAATTTTTTCAGAATTCCTGGGGGATGCTGTAGATCATGCATTTTTCAAGTAATTGAAACTAGATACTTACGAAGAATCCACCTAATTGCCATATGCATTCATACCGGGAGCGAAATTAGAGCGGCGAGTTAATTAAACCTCTCAATAAAGAGCGGAAAAAGTATATGGAGGGAAGGAAATTGGAGGAATGCTTTTTGCACGCCGGCCTGTCCCGAAGGCATAAAAATCCAATTAAACTTGCCGTTCTAACCGAGTTTTATGTCGAAGAGAACCTTTGAATGAAAATTGAAAGCGAAGGCCTTGAGCCATGCTGGCCAGCCGGCCGCCACAAATAATACCCTCCAGGGAGACCGGGGGGGGGAGGTGAATAGGGCGGGGCGGTGGGTGCCTGCGTGAAAAATGACTGGCATGAATAAAAAAGCCGATGATGACGTTGTTGGAGAATGGTTTTTGCGTAGACTACTATACTAATACCTGGCTGGCTGGCCCGCCTAAAATATGTACTAGTGGATTTGAGACCGCCGCGATTCTCTGGGAATGTTTTATTATGTGTAAGGAATTTTTACAAGCAATTTTAATCGAGAGACCCTTTGAAAGTTGAGAAAAATAATTAATTCCGCTTTTCTATGATTGATTATGTCATAGCCCATATGCTTTGCTCGAGGAGTGAGCCATGCACTCTGATTGAATTCTAATTTATCAGTCCCAAACTTAGAATCCTCTGATAGTATGTGAACCTGGAAATTTCTTAATTCGTGGCCTTCGGATCCCACCCTTTCGATTGCTAATGTAAAAGCCATATGCCTAGGTAGAAGAGTAAGCCATGCAAGTTAGGATCGGTTCAGGTAATTAACGTCTTGATGCAGTAAAAACGAAAAAGAAAGAGTTTAATTTGAATGAGCCAATTTATGATGCTGGAAACATTAGGATATAGATTTTGTAATCTTTGTGCAATCAAATCTGTCCGATCATTATCCTTAGCTTGGAGAATATATCACAACTAAAGCCATGACCAAAGAAACTTTAATAGAGAAGGAAAATTGTAATGAAAGCATGATTCGGAAAACATTGAATAGTTCAGCATAATAGTCCATAGTCCATTTCATTATTCGTCCTTTTGATTGATTATGTGATAGCCATATGCCTTGTTCAGAGAGTAAGCCATGCAAGTCGTGATCAGCTCCAGGTAATTAAGGGTGTTGTGCAGTGAAAAAGAACACATTAAGTTAAATGTACGAATATGGAGCAATTTATAGAAAATGCTACATACTTATGCTGCTAAAAACTTTCAGTAGGTGGAACAAAAATATTGATTTTTCTGTCTTGTTACGATGAATTCCGTCTGGTCATCATCCTTTGCTAGGATAATAAGCAACAACTAACGCCTCGACAGAAGAAACGCTAGTTGAGAAGAAACATTGTGATAAAAGCATAATAGAAAACTCCAGAAGTTTCAGCATATTGTCTACATGATTAATTCTGTAGGTTCTATACGCTTAGTTCAAAGAATAAGCCATTACATCAGAAGGAAGAAATGCAATGACTAAAACGCTTGGTGAGTTGCAAGTTCAGGATGGAGCATACGGCAAAGCCACAAATGACCCATCATAAAGTCTACCTGATTTGTTGTGTAGTGTCTATATGCGTAGTTCGAACAGTAAGCCATGGCGTGGATCATAACGGAATAAAATAATTGAGATCACAAAAGCATTTAGAGAAGTTAGATTGGTTCAGAAATTCTAGACGCCTCAGAATGGCTCAACGTAGCGTTTACCTGATTGATGGTGTAGGTTCTATATGCTTTGTTGGAAGAGTAAGCCATGACGGGGCTCACATCAACAAAGTCCACGTGATTGATTATGTAGGTTTTATGTGCTTAGTTTGAAGATTAAGCCGTAACAAGTTAAATTTCAGAAGAATGGAAACAATTTTTTTTCGCAAAAGCAACACAGGAAGGAAAATGGTAGCGAATCAAGTGGTAAGCTCCAAAAGGCTCAACCAATCTTCATCTGATTGATTGTGTCCATTCTACATGCTCAGTTTGAAGATTGGGCCATATCAAGAAAATGCGCGGTAAAAACATTGCACTGACTTTATTACTTTGGGAAGGAAGGCTGGACTGAGAAATGTGTATGACTGGTAATACCTGATTGATTATACCTGTTCAATATACTTAGTTCGGAGATTAGGCCTTTATAAAATTGTAAGAAACAAAAAAGTTTCTGTCGCAAAAAACCATTTCAGGAGGGAAGATGGGATCAAAATTGTACAGAAGCTCTATATGGTTCAACCTAATTGATTGTGATGATCCATGTGCTTAACGGGGGAATTTAGCCATGAGAGAAAGTACAAAATAAATAAAACCAATTAAAAAAAAAAACAAAAAAATTCATTTTCGGGTGGAAAAAAAGGATCAAAAACGTCAATAGATCCATATAGCTTGACCTATCGTGCCCCTGATTAATTATGTAGGTTACGCAAACAGGTACATAATTCCGATGATTGGTTGTGTAAGGTCTACACGCCTAATGTAAAGAATGAGCCATAAGAAAAAATACAACAGAGAAAAAACGATTATAGTCACAAAAATACATTAGAAGGGAAAATGGGGGGGGGCAAAATACGTCTAAGGTTCCAAATAGTATAATCTGTCGTCCACTTGATTGATTGGGTAGGGTCTATATGCTTAGTTCGAAGATTAAGCCTTATGGAAAGAAAAAAAAACTCAAAAAAAAGGAATATCCACTGACGACCTTCATTGGTTAGCAAGCGAAACTGGGTTGAAGCGTGTGCACAGCTTCAATCTATCTTCTACCTGATGGATTGTTTGAGTTCTATATGCTTAGTTGAAGAATAAGCCATAAGGACAAATACAACAGAGAAAAATCGAGTTTAGTCGCAAAAACACTTGAGAAGGGACTATGGTGGCAAAGTACGGCGAAAGTCTCGAATATTCCAATATGTCATTCAGTCGATTGATTGCGTTGGGCCTACATACTTAGTTTCAAAAACCAGCCTTAGAGACAAATACTACAGAGAAAAAAGTGTTTTAGTCACAACATCACATCTTGGAGGAAAATGGCGACTAAACACGTCGAAGGTTTCAAACAGTCCCACCCATCGTCCACACGATTGATTGTGTAGAGTCTATATGCTTAGTTTGCGTGATAAGCCATATCGAAATGAAACTACTCGCACTTGAAATTTTCATTGTAGAAAACCAACAAAATCACTTATGATCTGGCCCAATATGTACCTTCAAACTGTTCGAAATGGTTCAATCTATTGTTAACCTGTTTCACTGTTCGGGTTCTATATGCCTAGTTTGAAGAATAAACAATAAGGGAAAATACCACAGAAATAATCGATTTTAGTCAAAAAAACGCTTCGGAAGGAAAGACAAAACACCATCGAAGGTACCGAACAGTCCAATTCAACGTCCTCCCAATTGATTAAGTAGAACCTATATGCTTAGCTTTCATGATAAGCCATATTGAAAGAAAAAGCACAAAAAAGGAAATTTCCCTGGAGACCTTTCATGCTTTAGCAAGCGAACAGGATTGAAGCGTGTTCACAGTTTGGAATGGTTCAACCGATCGTCTGCCTGATTGATTATTAAGGTTCTATAAGCCTAGTTTGAAGACTAAGCCATGAGGAAAAATACAAAAAGAAAAAAATGATCTCAATCACAAAAACACTTCGAGGGTTCCAAATGGTCCAATCTGTCGTCCACCTGATTGATTGTGTAGAGTCTATATGCTTAGTCCGAATGATAAGCCATATCGAAGTAAAATCTTCAAAATTCGTGATTTTCCTTGTTGAATGTCCACAAAATCTGGACCACTATGTACCTTCTGCTTAGTTTTTAGCGAGACTAGGCTGAGAAAGAAGAAATAACAAATTTCAGAAGACCCCAAATGACCAGGACAACTATTTAAGAGCCACATGGATGCAATGACGCTGGATTTCGCACTTGGAGGCGGTCACAGGGGGGGGGTAGGGGGATGGAAAACTAGTTACCATGGGTGATGATGCACTTGCACCGGCCGTCTCACTCAGAAAAACCGGTCAGTATCTTCAGATTTACTTGACCTCATGGGTCTAACGTATGACTCTTACGCACTCCCCGATAGATAACACTATCCAGGAAGTGAAAACTTCCTGTTGCCAACGAAGAATGTCAGAAAATTGGCCGCGAGCGACGTCGCATGCGGCGAACTCATTCAGGGGAGAGGAATGAGGGAGGAGAAGGAGGGGCTGAGTGATGCGGTAAATTCGATTTGGTCGGGTGGATTCCATCAGTAGGAAGAAAGGCAAGCCGGCCCCGGCTGCGCTAACGACAACATGTTCGAGAGTACCTGGGAACGGCAATATTGGCCCCGCCCCCTCGGTGAAGGAGCAGTTGACCTCGGTACATGTGCGCTCGCCGCTGAAGGTCGTCGCAAACGGGTTCAGAAGTCGAGAAGTCGAAAAGTTCGAAAAAGCGAACCCTGCGTAAGGTTGGAAGGTCAGATCATTTATCACTTAGTGTCAGCGTTTGCAGAATGTTTGCACTTTATGATCATTGAAGGACAAAAAGATCATGACAGATTTTCTTCTATCACTCAGCGATTAATTTCCAACAATTATAGAATATAACGTAACTTGTAGTAATAATAAAAAATTAAAATAAATAAATAAATATGAAAAACTTCTATTTAAATATTTTGAAAAAAAATCTATGAAAATACGATATTTACTCTCCGAAATTTTGCTTAGAATAGAAAAAAACACTTACAAGAAGCAGGCCATATTTGCTAGAAGCACGCTCGCCACGCGTCGCCCGCCACTGACCTCTCTGGCGCTTTTTGACAATTACTGCCACAGAAGTCCGTCCTTTTCGTTATGATTGCCTCAAAATGTATGTGAGATCCTGGCAAGCGGAACACGAATCCGAGAACTGTTTTGAATTTTCAAACGTTTACAGTTGATCTATACTATACATGGGTTCTGCATCCACTAGGTCGCTTGATAACGAATCTGACCTTTGAAACCTTCCTAATCTCCATTTGAACAGTTAGTTTCCAGAGCAAACAAGCTGCGAAAGATTTACTGTCAATGTTGGCAGCACTGCGGTTTAGGATGCTTACGGTAGACGTACAGTAGCCCGTGGAAAAATCATTACGGACTGTTATTTAAATGCATGTTATTCAATCATTTCAATAGGGCTTTATGTAGGATCGATATTTCTAAAACAATAAATAGTGAATATTCACATGCAGCAAAAAATCAATACAATTTATGCATCATAAATAATCGAAAATGAAAGTATTCAGCGGATGAGGCGCTCAGAGTGGAGAATTTCGCTTTCTTCCAATAAATATCTTAGTAAATAAATAAATATATAAGTATATAGATGAATAAATAATTAGGTAAATATTTAAATAAATAAATAAAAAATAAATAACAAATAAATAAATAAATGAATAGATAAATAAATAAATAAATAAATAAATAAATAAATAAATAAATAAATAACATATAACTAAATAAAGAAGTAAACAAATAAATAAAATGTTTAATAAATAATGAATAAAAGTCCATTGTTTTGTAGAATTAAGGTGTCGTACATATATAATCAATCGAACATGGAAAAATTTAATAATAAATAAATATTAAATAAATAAATAAATAAATAATAAATAAAAAAAGAAAGAAGTAAACAAATGAACAAAATATTGAATAAATAATGAATAAAAGTCTATTGTTTCGTAGAATTGATGTATCGTACATATATAATCAATCGAACATGGAAATATTCAGCGGATGAGGCTCTCACAACGGAAAATTTTTGTTTTCTTCCAATAAATAACTGAGTCAACGAATGAATACATAAGTAGATATATAAATAGGCAAATGAATAAATAAACTAAGAGGAAAGTAAATAAATCAAATGTTAAATAAATTAATGAATTAAATCATTAGCAATGAAGGAATACAAGAAAATAAGCGAATAATCAATAATATTTTGTGTTGTTTTATTTCTTTCGTGATTTGTCTATTGTTTTATAGACGTGGGTTTGCCGTGTAATAAATTGAAATTAAAATTGAAACAATTGAATTAATAAACAAATTTGTGGATATGCAAACAAGAAAAAAAAATTTCTGAATAAAACTCGAAGTGGTGCGATATTTAAAAAGTGTATTGATAATTAAGAGAAGTTTCTTCAATATATAATAGAAGTTCAACACGATTTGAGGAATATGGTCAAACAATGCAGAAAAATCTCTATTTCGAGATAGCTTGATCTTGATGAAGAAATAAATGAATAAACAAGTAATATATGAACGCACAAATACATAAGCAAATCATAGAAATGAATAACTCAATAATATATTTAAAAGTACTAGAAAAGTAAATAAGTTGAAAGAAATCAAAAATTTAGTGAATGAATCAATAAAAAATACGTGAAAAGTATTCAAAACATTTTTAAAAAGTAAGATAAATCCAGTTAATAAAGAAAAATCGAAGAAAATTTAGAGGTTCTATTGTTTAGACCTATAAAATATAAATACAACTTCAGTTGAAAACCTGTAGATTGTGTAATAACACAGAAAAAGTAACTAAATTAGAATCTCGTGGATAGAGTGAAGATATGTTTTTTTTCGAATCTAATATATAAGAGAACAATAATTTTTTTCTCGGAAAATAAATTAAGCTTCAGGATAGTTTTTCCAATACTCCAAAAATATCAAAAAGCTTGATTGAAAAAAAAAAATGGCCAAATGAAAAAGTTAATGAATGCTGAAGTAGTTGATAAAAAAAAATACATAAATAATCGAGCAAACAAATAAATAATGCATATCAAATGGGAAGATAAATATTGATAAATAATTTTTCTCACCGACAGAAACTCAGGGTGAGATCATTTTTTTCATTCAATTAAAAACAGTAATAAAACGATATGCGCTGAGCAGACAACCAATATTCCATAAATTTCCAGCAAAAAACTTAGTCCTAAATAATTTCGAATAATTCACAAATGAGGGTAAAAGCTAAAATAAATAAATAATCGAATTTAAATCCTAGGTTATATGATTTTCCCATGGTTTGCGATCTGTTTGTCATATCCCAAATCATTTTTCAATATTTGTACCACAATGCTCTTCACTATAGATCATTTTGTGAGGTATAGCCCAAATGTGGATTCAAACCGTTTCTGAACATAGGCGGCGCGACGCGAGCGTGCTCTGGCCGGCCATGATTGACGTAGAGAAATCGCAGTGGGAAAAGTTTTGAACAGTCATGATTTCAGCAGCAAATTGATGTTGAAAATCGCAAAAAAAAATGAAAAATGGAAACTTATGAGAGCGCAGTGTTACATTTTTCTGCCGAAAAAAAGGTCTGATTAGGGTGTTGTTCACATTCCTAGTACAAGCACGTGCAGTAAAAGATTCCGCCCTGATATGTGAGTGTGTATTTGCAACCAAAGAACACCCAACGGGGAGAAAGTGAGTGAACATCGGCGTCTGGCAGACCGGAGGAATTGATGAGAGCGGACAGCGGCGGACACATCCCTTCGGTTAAGCCCCCACGGAGGAGGACGGACTGTCGTGGAGGACTCGAGGTTGGATTATAGCACGGCGAGACAGATTGGAGCACGTTTATTGACGAAGACGGGGGGGGATAAGTGTCGCTAAATAGGCGCATGACTGTATGGCGTAGACTAGGATGAGCTGCTAGCCATTGCGGTGGGATGAACGAAAGCCGCTTATCCCCGGAAGAAGTCTGACGACGATGGCTAAGGAATAGATCTGGATGGCATCTGGGGGAATACAGGTTTAGGGATTGCAGAAGATCCCTGGAAAAACATTTCTCTTATGGGGAGAACAATTCCAGATTGTGTACAATGATGAATAGTATCCTTAACTTGAAAGTGATTAGAGTTTTTTTCCAATTTCTGGGCGGTCTATCGGCAAAAGTGGGCGGGCAGTAGGCATACCCAGGGGCAATTATTAGGGTGAGTCATAAGTTCTTGGAATTTTTCAAAAATTCATTTTAATTCGCGCGCGAATAGAGCAAATGCCACTCGTGCGCGGTTGTTTGCTAGGTAAATCAAACCTAGTTAATCAATACCTGCCAGCCCTCGAAACGCCACTCGTGGCTCAGTAAAATGTCGGAAAAAGAGCACGCTCGCGTACTGATTCTTCACTACATCGAAAGAGGTTTCACAGCTGCTCAAACTGTTAAGGAAATAAGGGCCAACGAAGGAAGGTATCGAATTGCTGCCAGTACTGTGTACAACTGGTATCAAAAGGTTCGCTCAGGCAGCTGCTCTCTGAAGGACAAGCCGAGATTGGAAGGCCACGAATTCACGACCCCACGTTGGCGGCGACTGAGCTGGAGAAAAACCCGCACCTTCACAGAAGAGGTCTCGCCCAGCTTACAGGGAGTTCGCAGTCGACCGCAGTTCGCCAGCTACACAATATGGGACTGAGACCGAAAAAGCCGTCCGTGATTCCTCACACTTTATCCGACATCGACAGAAATCGCAGGATGGCCATTTGTCAAGAACTACTGAAACGGCACCACAAAGGAAGTTCTTTGGTCGTATCATTAAATGTGATGAGAAGTGGTGCTACTATAATAATCCTGACCTGTCTGTGCAATGGGTCGGGATATCCACGGAAAAAGTCTACCGACCGTTTTGAGTCGCCAGATCCTGTGAAACGTCAGGATATCTGACTAGAAGAAAGGTCTGGACGAAAACGTGACCGTTACTGCTCTGGGACAACTCCCCACTGATCAAGAAAATTGAGTGCTATTAGAGAGTTTCCCAGTTTTTTTATAGCTTTTTGATATATTTAACTGATATCATTCATGGTAATATACAAACGTGGGTGGTCCTGGACAAGCAGTACATTTGTGCGAATTTCGTTACAAACCCTTTATTCAATCTATACGATGTCATACTTTTCAATGTACAAATGTGATTGATTCTGAACAAATGGTACATTTGTGGGCGGGCAGACAACCAAAAAGGGCGGGTAGTAGACAGAAGAGGGGGCGTTATCAGCTGAACTCGCAGTTTTGGTTAATGGTTCTTGATTAATTAATCCGATACCATTATTCTTAGTGTACAGCTGTGGAGAGTTCTGGACAAATAGTACATTTGCGGACGGGCAGACGAGAAAACTAGGCGGGCAGAAAACACATTTAGTAACATTTGAAGGCAACATTTGCAGCTGTACACGGCTTTTTGATAGTGTTTCGTGAACGATTTTCTCTGAAGTACAAATTGTGAGTGGTTCTGGACAAGTGGTACATTTGTGGGCGGGCAGGCAGCCAGAGTGGGCGGGGTTTAGGCACAAACAAAAAGTGCTAGTAGAGATTTTCGCAGTTTTTGTTACATGCTTTTGATCTATTTAACTGATATAATTCTTGGTAATATACAAACATGGGTGGTCCTGAACAAGTAGCACATTTGTGGACGAGCAGGGAGTCAAAGTGGGCGGGCAGAAGGCACACCCACTGACGTTCAAATATAGAAAAGTTTGCAAAATTCGTTACAAACCCTTTAATTAATCTATACGATGTCATTCTAGTCAATGTACAAACGTGATTGATCTTGGACAAATGGTGCATTTATGGGCAGGCGGACAACCAAAGTGGGCGGGTAGAGTACATAGTTTGAGACATTATTAGAGAAACTCGCAGGTTTTGTTACATGCTCTTGATCGAATCATTCGACACAATTATTGTTAATGCACAGTTTCAGGTGTCCTGGACAAATGGTACGTTTGTGGGTGGGCTGACAACCAAAGTGGGCGGGTAGTAGGCACCATTGGGGACGTTCATGTTGAAACTCGCTGATTTTGTTATAAACTCTTAATCAATCTACCCGACGCCATTCTTGTCAATGCACTGCTGTATCAAGGTCCTGGACAAGTGGTACATTTGTGGGCGGGCGGTCGTCACAAACAGGTCAACACATTCAGGAACATTTGAAACTAGTCTTAGGAGTTTTCGGCGGGGTTTTGACCACATTACTCGCACCTACCTTGTAAGTAAATGAAAATTGTTGAAAAAAGGTACAATTGTAGGCGGAAAGCCGGCCAAAAAGGACGGGCAGTAGGCACATCTGAAGACTTCTCTGGAATTCTCGCAGATTTTTTTCTGCAAATATTCAGTAATGTCTATCGCATGCTTTTTCTCTAAAAGCATGAGTGGGAATGTAATTGGACAAATGTTACACTTGTGCGCGTGCAGACGCTGAAGGTGGGCGGGCACTGGACAAGTACGGGAACCACTGTGACAGAATTAGACTATTTCTTTCAAGATTTTCACAAAATTAAAAAAATAATATAAATATTAACAAGGAAAAATAATAATATATTCATTAAAAATATTAATAATTATAATAAAAATTATAATTGAATATTGATAGTGAATATGAATAAAAATAATATTGACAAAGTATGAAAGATAATAAATGTCTAAAAACAAAGAAATGTAGTCAGAAATAGCCTATGATGTATTATACTTAATTGTGGGCAAAAAGTCGGCTGAAGAGGGCGGTCAGCAAGAACATTTAGATGTTATCGTATACATATTTCAAACAATCATAAGCTATTTTATCCAAATTTTTCTCAAAAATTCCCCGTATTTAGTCTAAGTGATTAAGATGGGTAGGTAGGCGGGCGGACATCAAAAATGGGCGCAAAGTCGGCAGACACCGGAACATTTCGAAAGGATTTTAGTAGATGTTTCGCTGATTTATTGTCATACCGTCCCACCGTAGGTAAGTGGACGGGCAGTCGGCAGAAGCACTTCCGGAGACGTCGTTCACCAAATCGCGCTATTTTCTGAGAAATTTTTCACCTGTTTTCAGAAATTATAGACAAGGAACTGTTTTTCTTGAAGGGGAAAGAGGGACGGGTAGTGTTGGCACTCCATGGGCGAGACCTTGCCATTTATGCCATAATAAACACCACGTGGTGGGGGTGAAAAATGATGGATCACAACGTCATAATACCATATGTAAATAAATATCATATCGGTACCAACTGGGTGGGGAGGGGTAAGGAGATTTCTTCGAA
Organism: Aplectana chamaeleonis; assembly: GCA_029168955.1. NCBI lineage: Eukaryota > Metazoa > Nematoda > Chromadorea > Rhabditida > Cosmocercidae > Aplectana > Aplectana chamaeleonis. The sequence continues at coordinate 85,047 of JAPDOI010001250.1, read as the reverse complement.
AAACACAACTAGTTGGCGCTATTACGGTTGAGGAATCGATAGTTGCCCTGAAAGAGGAAAACTGGTTGTTCCGGTAAACACACACTCTAAAAAGGGTGATTTTGAGCAGTTGCAGCGCCAGTGACCGAGACCTGGAAGGTACCGGAGTCGGAGAGGGGGGGGGCATTGTCAGAATGAAAAACGGACTCAACAAAACCCTTGTCAGTAACCGAACTTTGAAGTGCCCTTTGTCGAGTGTCCTTTTTTGGTCAGCAATCAGTTCGAGTTCGACCTTCATTGTCTCACGACCACTGACAGTTATCGCAATTATCAGAGATTGCACTTGGGGGGGGGGGAGAGGAAGACATTGGGGATCGCATGAAAGTTCGTCATTGATTTGTTTGTAGAGGGTAGGGTACTTTATAATAATAAGAGGTGAAGGGTATGAAACAAATAGGATCACACAAGTATTAGGCATGACCCGCAACTTCGGCATGGATCCAAATGAGACTTTGCGTTCACTATTGAAGGATGCTAAGTATATATGTGTGTCTGAGTCCACAAACCTTGCGAATTACTCCACTCAGACACTCGTAGAAGATGAGTCAAGAAAATTTTGGGCGTTGAGGCTGACCAGAAGACAGGAATTAGGCGGAGGCCAGGAGAAAAAAGTGCTCTGCCGCGAGAATTTTATGTTGCGAGCATAGGCGTCGCGTGCTGAAAATCAAAGCAGGGCGAGAACGTGCTCTCGCGTACAACTGCATGTCCGTTTTCTTCGAGATTCGAGATTTCATTCTTTTCTGTGTTGTTGATGTTCTGCTTGAGCAAAGGCTTTACTAGTGTCTCTGGCTTGACTGAACGGTGCAAAACATCGGTCTCGACGTTCATGAGAACTGCAGGCGACGCGTTTGACCGGATAAATTCAATTGTTTTTGTTCCTTCCAGGCTTTGAAGAAGGCGATATAGCCAAAACGTTAGCCAATAAGCTCTGTATCAACCTCGTGCGAAGCTCAAGCAGAACATCAACAACTGGTCTGAGACCACGCCGAGGTTCACGGAAAGTCGAGCATGGCGCCCTTTCTGTGTGTTTAGCCAGCTTTTATACATAATTATTCTATCGACTTTTAGGTATCGACTCAGTTACAAACAAACAGAGCAAACAGTTGCCGTGTGTTGAAAGAGGACATGAAGGTTGAAAAAAATCGATCCTATTGGAGTCATAGTCTAGTGAGTATCTGAATTTATCACAATAGGACGCCTATCATCAAATTGAGAAGTTTTTCAGGAGATCAAGGTAGGTAACTGCAGGTAGAATTTCATTATCTACGGCAACCTATTGTGATTTAACGAAAAACTGAAATCGGACCTCAATTTGATGTTCAGAGCCCCAAGCAATTACCCGGTGAAACTTTGGGCGAAAGTTCTCTCACTTTCTGACTTCCAGGCATGATTTTTCCAGTTGTAGCAAAGGCGTATTCGGAAGTTTTTTTCGATCTGAGCGCTGTCCAATCATTCTCCTCCTGACTCTCTTCATCTTCAACCCATCTGATTTAACGAAATTGTCTTTCGTGTTCATTTTACCTTGTGTTTTTGTGAAGTATGGTTGTTGATAAATTTCTTTAAAATCAGTGACGTGTTTGGTCATACTCGAGGTTATTTTATAGCCACACCTCTTGCTAGTTCAGATGTCTGTTTAGTGAGTGGTTAAGTATTCGTACGTAGCTTGTTTGTTTACTACGTACACCCCTTGCCTCAAGGGGTCCAATAAACATTCCCTACACAAAATTACAGCTAATCAGAAGACTGACCAGTTTACCGTTTACTCTCCGTACCCTTTCGAAGAATTGGAAACGGCCATTTAAGCCCTGTCCACTACCCATAGATGGACCTCTGACTTGATGAAGGTTATACGAGAGAAGTGCGGGACCACTCAGTTCGATGTTGGAAAAAAGTCGCCCAAATTACGACCAGGATGGTCAGTTGATCTAGGAAACGCGGGCGTCTGGTCCGTTTGTGCTGTTTCCGACGGGTCCGGTAGATTGTGGTGCGAATTCAAAAACATGCCTCTCCTTCGTCTTTTTGCTGAAGCATTGCGCTAGATAGGTTCAGGGCCTTTCCAAAGTTGAATACTTTATGCTGTAATTTAACTTGCGTAACCCACCCCGTTGTCCTTCGATAGTTGGAAAATCAGCAGAGGTTCCAGGATCAGCATCCAAAGAATCTTACTTTGATCAAAGTACACTTTACCCACCGTCATCCACTAGCCACAGATGGACAGACCCGAACATTGTGTGTTCACGCTTCTGATACGAATCGTGCCGAGGAATGATGGGATTGTTTCGAAACTTCTCTTTTTGAGTAGAACTGTCCGCTCTAACTCTACCCATAAAAACCGTATAACTTTGTACCGGTAAAGCGTGAATCAGTCCACAATTGGCCTAGCCGGGTGGTATCCGTCACTAGAAAAAGTACTAGAACAAGCTCTGTGCCCCTCGCGCTACTTAAGTGTGCGATAAGGGGACAAGTTTTCCTATGTGGCCATGAGCAGGACTGGTTGCTTGGCAGGATTTTAACGACAGCCTTTAAGCTTTTTTTTCTGCAAAATTCCTCCTACCTGGGTAAACTATGGGAGTTGGCGACTTTCGTTCCTCATATGCACTGTGTCTTACTCGAAACAGATATCTCACTGGTATTGGTAAAAATAATCTCTTCGTAAAGTCAATCAATAGTGTTCAATGTTGCGTCGCTTGTCCCAAGCACTTGACGTCAACTTTATTTTTCTGAATCGTCTAGGAGAAGGAGCAGAAGTCGGATTTCGCCGTGTGAGAAGTGTGATGCGCACTTGTATCTGAAAAACACATTGTGTGTTGGTCAAAGTGCAGCTACACCATTGAACACTCTAGCGTTCAATTGACCTGCTTCCTGGGACTGTTATCATCCTCCATCTCGCTTCTATGCAGACATTGGACCGGTCAGGGAACAGTGTTGCCGTCGCGTGTTTCTTGTTAGGAAAACGACCCATTACAGAATTTGCGTCTGGTTTCCAGAATAACGACCCCTCCTTTTGACGTCTCAACGGCAAATGCTGGTCGCCACTGTGACAATCGGATGGCGACAGCGAAGTACGATAGTGACATCAGAAGCTTTAGGGTAAGGAGCAGCACCCAATGATAGTTTTGGGAAAAAATGCTAGAGAGGTCCTTTCAAACTTTGGTTCCATCCTGCTGACAACATCCGGGTCAGGAGCTATGTTCGAACCTCACTATTCACGTTGTGAAAGGGTTAGAAGCGAAAGTACAGCTCAGGCAAGGTAGGATACTAATAGTGTGCTCCCCTTCTTTCAACATCTTACTTTGACCAAGGAGTTGGGGTGAGTTGATCCAAAGAAGAACTCTTATGACCTCAAGAAAAAGATAAACGTATGGAGGTTTGTAGTGAGGATATAGCTCAAACATGTCAGTGCCTACATATCATAAGACTAAGTGACAGTAACCGATGAGGACAGTGATTTGACTCGAAGAAGAGTAGAATGAAAGAAGCCCGACGTCATGTCAACAGCTCCTAGTCATGTGTAGTGAATCACTTATAACCATACAGCGATAAGCCGCAACGTGACGATCCCATCATGTGCTTCCGGAAAAAGGGCATTGGCAAATAGTTTTTTGCGTGAGAGGTATTAGGAAGCCACCAACACCAGTCATGACCAGAACTTCGACTACCCACTTCTGTAAATCATCCCATTGTTTTGGTAGCCGTTATGAGCAGACAAATGTTATCGGCCGAGCGAAAGTAAAAGAAGGAAGACTCAGACGAAGAACTTAGTGGTACCAAAGTATTACAACCACAGCTCATCCTGGGTGATTGTGTAGCCAAGTGTGGATGGTTGGGAAAATGATAGATTTTGTTCAAACACATCGACTGTTACATAAGGACTATTACAGAACACAATTGCAATGACTATTCGATGACATTCTCAGAAAAGCGAAATTGACCCCAGCATCTGGAGAACAAAGGGGAGTAGTGGAATGAACCCAACAGTAGTATCAACGAAATGTGAAATTGAGAATAGGTTTTTTTCCTGTCGCTATGTTTACCAGTATGCGACCGATTTCCTTCCCATCCCGGAAAAAATACCCTGGATCATATAACGACAATTCTGGAATTGCGAGGGTGATGAATGCGGAGGTAGAGACAGATGTGAGAAAACGAGCTTTGACATTTTGCAGGAACAAAAGAAAGCGGGGCAAAATAAGCTTCAACACTCAAAACTCGTTTCTGAGCAAAGGAAGTCAGTTGCGGAAGTCTGTCACAGGAGGAAAAACACATTTGAAAGCACTAGCAATAAACTGCCAAGTAATTTGAATAGAATGCCATTGAAGCGGGATCGGATTGCGCCGTTCTGACTGAAAAAGGCGAAAGGAACGGGGAAAACGAATCTCACGCAAACGATTTGGAGCTTACGTGATGCACGAATTGCGCAACGGCGACGAGTGAAACGGGGTTCATACATAGTGTGGGGATGGCGGTGGTGATGGGAAACCGGATCCCAACCACATACATAGTCCGCCGTACTGCGAAACCTGAACGAGCAATGGCCTCAGGCGTTTTCGCGTTCAAACCGCCCGTGATTGCCGATTCTGTCTATGCGATGAAAACCATTCAGAATAGACATGTCAGAGGTGTCGGACGACTTCTGTCATATTACAGTGCGAGTTTACGTGTATTCTCGATAGGTATTGGTCTGGGTTGAGTAGCGGAACAAGGCAGCTGCCCGTAGGATTGCGAACATGCGACTGCAGATGCAGACACCGCCACGTATGCGCCGCTTGGTAACGAAAACTTTGTCGGCTGACTCTTCTTTTGTATTTAATGTGTTTTTTATTCTTTCGTTGCGCTTCTGTTTTATTTTGAAGTACATTTAGTTGGGCGTTCGCTCTTAGATGACTTTTAAATTGTACTAGAAACGCCATTTTCTGGCTTGCTTACATTTTTTCTTCATTTCATATATCTCTTGTGCATTGAAGAGGAATATGTGCCTTTTTCTTGTTGAAACAGTTTTCTTTCTGATTGCCAAAACTGGCTGCGTAACTTCTCAATGATGCTTGATACCCTCCTCGTCTTTGTGCTCAGTCGAGAGCTAGAAAGAAAAACTTCTCTCTTTTTTCAGATTCCTCTCCCATCTAGCTAACATTGGCATGGATCCTGAAGAGACTTTGCGTTCCCCATTGGAGGTTGGCGCAAACTTGGTGCACCTATGTTATAGCATATGGCCCCGAGTTTGCGCCAACTTCAATAGCGAACGCAAAGGCTCTTCAGGATCCATGCCGACGTTAGCTGGTGGAGGTAATTATTTTCCCCATATAATGGAATTCCCGTAGAGACGTTTATAAATATTTTTGGTTTAAATTGGTTGTCAAGCTGAACATTGAGGGCTGACCGCTAGGTGTGAGGCCCCACAAGGTAGGACACTGAGTTTCGGAGGGGTGGTACAGTGGCTTAACTATGAGCTCTGGAAGAAGACCAAGTGTCCAATCAGCATTCTCTTGACGATTTCGTATCATGACTATGAAAAGCTCAAGGCAGGTACACTGTTAACAAACTGCTTTGAGATTCCCCTACAGTGAAAGAGTATGAGAAAGTATTCAAAAATCCCACCGATTCACGTTTGTTAGAGATGAGAGGTTCAAGCAAATTAGGCAAGCCTCACATCTCGCCCAGTATGCTTGAAAGTAATGGCTGCGCTCTAGCTTCAAAGCAACGAAAACTCCATGTGTCGGGTTGAGTAGGGTTGTGACCCGGCGCAACAGGGGGTCGTATAAATTTCGGAGAAGAAGGAATGCTCTCCAAACTATTTGGTGAGCTGAAGTGAGGATAGTCGCCTTCCGCTAGTAAGATCGCAGCGCGAGGACAGCTGGGTGTCTGTTGAGGCAATCATGCAATTCTACTTTAATGTGGGTATACGGTAGTTTGGGCAAAGGATCAGATTTCAGTAAACATTTATATTTAGGGGTTATTCGAAGTGCTGAACACATTTGATGTCTATCTCTCCAAAGTGGGGGATGTCGTTGAAAAGTTTCAAAATTTCGGTCAACAATGGGGGGGGTCGTTGCTCCGCCTAAAATTGGCGCAACGGCCTGCTGAACCCTGTTCATGTCGCGGATAGAAGCATGCTTCGACAATTGTAAGATGAATGCGTTTTGAGAAGACTGCCACCAAGGAGATTAGAGTTATCTCATCGACATCGAATGTAAGACCGGACGGCAAATTCTGAATCCTCTACTGCGCTGCACCCTCACTAATTGATCAAAGGTAAACAATCTCTTTCCATTTCCTGAAATGACTCGTCTGTGCACATAGTCAAATCCAATTGCTATCCACAGCCCTTCGTCCCTTGGCGAGCAGTAGGTCTAGCGCTGGCATCTGTAGGAGAGATCTTGATTACCTGCTTGACCTGTGAAGTTATGGGATAGCAAGTTTTACACCCTTGATAGCAACTGGATGGCTTAACCTTGCGGCCGAGGAATCAACCGTTGCATAATGCGGGCGCAACAAACCTGTTTATGAACCGAGAACGACCGAACGCTTCCACGAGTACCACGGTGTCTGACGTTTATAGCATTCTGGCCTAGCATGCTTTAGCCAGCGGGCTACTCACCTAACTCCTACAAAAACCTCCGTAGTGCACAAATCGCTAAGCTCAATGTTGGCTGCTCTCTGGCGAGTGGCATAAAGCCTACTGTTTGATGGTACAGAGGAAAAAGGCTCAGTGAAAAAATGAGGTTTCCATCCAGTTGGCCATTGAGAACTGTACAACAACTCGCCGTGTTTGGCGTGCCAGCTATTGACCGAGTGAGGACAGAGCTTTGGCTGAGGGCTGTTCTAACATTATCCTCATAATAAGAATAAGTGGCAGATAGACCAGAGAATGCAAGAAGATCATCATGTTCATAACCTTCTCAAGTGATGCTCTCTATTTAAATAACGAGTTCAGCAGAAGAGAGACAGATGTACCGCTCCGTTGGCCTTGAACAGCATGCAATCAGAGCAGCGTTGTCAATTTTGAAATCGCACGTTGGTGACACTATTTTTGTCATAAATCTTCTCGCGTCTAGGGACGCAGCTGGAACGCTTTGAGAAAAACCCTAGCGAGAACCTGTTGTTGATAAAAAAAGCTTTCAGGGCTTTTTGTTAAAGGGAGGGGCTGAATGTTACTGAAGTGGAAGGAAGCGAAACTGTTGAAGATAAAAGATAGGCAGTGAAGTATATGGCTGGTAGCCTAACTGGACACTCGAACTGGTTACAAGCCACTTCCATGTGGCAGCAGCTAATGAATAGCTGCAGAATCGGGCCCTTGCTAGCGTGGTTGATGCTATCTCCCTTCGCCGTCAATCTGAACAAGTTCTCTAACGTATAACTGCTGCTGCTATTGGGGAATTCATGACAACAGCAACACCAAAAACAACATTATTCGTTTATCTGATTTCATGTGCAGCATTAACAACATTAACAACAGTAATAGAGGAACACGTCTGTTCGCCAAATTGTTAGCACCTCACCAGCAGAAACTTCTGGAAGGGTCCACACACGGCTACCTGCGACAATGAGGTATTTTCTGTAGGATAGTGACAATTAATGCCTACCTACATGCTATAGTGCAGGAACAGCTAGGGTTCATGAGGATTTACGTCTCTCAAGTAAAGCTTTAGCATGTAGGCATCGTATTGCTTCATGCAGTCGAGGTGAATGAAGGAGTATTCGCCCGCTGCGACATCATAGGCGTTCACATCACGATTGAACAGTGCATAGTTCAATCTGAAAATTATTGCGTCAGAAACGATAATGAGTTCGAGAAAAGGACAGTAAGTTTGACTTACAGCGCTATTTGGTTCAGAAGCCTAACGTGCACTTCCACAAGACCGTGAATTTCGAGAAATATCTGAACAAATTCTATTCACTCTTCGAAATTAGCCATGTACAAATGAATCCTGTGTGAGAAAAACAACTATTTTCAACCATCTGGGTAACACAGAACTTTGCTTTCACTTTCTCGACTCATCAGTTTTCTCTGTGCTCTGTTATGCCGCATGGACCTGGGCTGGCGGAGCGTCCACGTCAAAAACTTTGCAGTTCACTCACAAAGCGGTTGAGAGTTACCTTCTAGGGCATAGTCGGCAAGGCGAAGGTCTGGTAACACTCGGCAATTCAGATCGCTAAGACTAACTATCTTTGCGAAAATGAAGAATACGCATGGCAAATCTCATCCCAATGAGCCCCTAGCGCTGTGAGAAGACTCACGATATAGAGACAGGATGAACACTAATACTGCATATTTGGCCCGAGAGAGGTTGCGAGTTAGATGGGCCGATACGTTGGTGGACGCTGTTAATCGGCTGTTCAGAAAGCCGCTCACCCTCGGACTCAAAGCTCGTAGTCGTACAGCAACAAGAAACCGATTACTATCATGGCTGAAGATTACAAAAGTGCAAGATGAATGAAAGCTGTGCTGGGGTTGCATGCTTCGTTGAGACAAGTTGTCTAAGCATCTAAGCATGTATCAAGCGTGATCGCGGAGGAGTCTTGGTGCTCACAAATAAGGATTGCTTGATGCAAGATTGATGCGTGTTGGCTTGGTTACACCCCCTACAGCACGATACCTTATATAACTTAAATACACTTCAAACCAGGAGGAACAAAGAGCAGCATTTGCGGAAACTATTGTCGATCTGCCACAAATGAGAATATCCGCTCACTTTGCGGCGATCAACCTACAATCGAGAGCGAAGTCGGGAAGCGTAGGTTTCACAGTTTCGATCATGTTTGTAGTATGCCAATAGGACGCGTACCTCACCAGTAGCTCTTCAGCTAACGACTTGTTGAGTGGTAGGTGCAGCGATTGTTGCACAGGAGAACTAGGGCCAAGCAAATCGAAGACGATTTGGCGAGACGCAAACTCTGTGGATGATGGAAGAATATTGGCACTGGTTTGCGTTGCGTGGAAGACACTTATTCGTGAAACACATCTTCCCGTGGTACACACAGCGGAGCACTGGCACCAAAGTCATCCTCAGCAGGCCGTCAGCTAATGGGGCTAAGGTAGAGGAAGGTTGTTCATCGGTCACCGAAGACGTTCAAAAGAACGGAACAGAGATCAGCGACAGACAGCGGGAGGCAAGCAACCAGCTCATTGAACCTGAACCTACTCCTGCTGAGGAACACTTTCTACACTGCTCAGATAGGCCTCATCGGTCCAATAACTTACACCTGTTTCATTGCTTTGTAATCCTTTTTTGTTGCTGCTTGTCTTACCTGACAGACTCTGTGAATCCGGAGGAACGGGATGAGCAAAGACACCTCGGCACCCTCTACGTCCATTTTGAGAAATTCTATCTTTGTCGAGTCATTGTTCATCGTAACAAGGTCGGCTGGAACAAAAATTTCGAAAGATAATTAGCGAATCTGATACCTTCTCAGACAGATGTAGCACACCTATAGAGTACTCGTTCGTAGCAAGATTTGTAGTTTTTGCTATCGTAGCCTGCATTAATTTGCCATTCATGTGCTCGAACTGCCACGTGACTTCGTCCGACTGTTTGTCCTGCAACTGGTCCTCCTTCATGTGAAATGGATGTGTCTAATTACTCCTTGTCTAAAAAAAACTGTATACCTTATCGTATCCATATATTCGACATCTCGCCTTGCTAAACTTCTGAATTCCAACATCAAAGCTGATCTCATTGAAGAGGCCAAGTGAGTATATACTGAATATTGATCTTATTTGTCATTCATCTTCCTAAATCTTCTTAAAACCACATTTGGTCAGTCGAAAAAAACTTCCTTAATCTTCTTGCAACCACATTTGGTCGGCTGAAAAACCAACCTACAATTCTTCTTAGGCATCCGCGCTGCGTTGCAAACATACTTCCCACCATCGTCGAGGGTTCCGAAGCGCACGAGGTTCAAACAGAATACCTACGAGAGACCCTGATTTCTTGGAGGATAGGTTCATTCAAAGAAAGACGACGAACCTCTGGTAGTAATTGGTAGTAGAGTGCACCGAGCTCACGCCGTCCTCTTAGTTGGCCCAGACGGCCTGCTCGTTGTTCTGCAGTGTCATTGTAAAACTGCAGAACCCATTTTTCGGGAACTGCTTAAATATTGGTGCCATCAGTCTGTAGTAGTGAACAGAAAAGGCCACATAGTAGCAGTCGGAACCCTCCTGCCCGAAACAAAGACTACATGCCCGGCTACGGACTTAAGCATGTCTGCAATTTTCTCTACAATTCAGATTAGCAGCCAACCACGTAGCCTTCATTACAGGTCGTCGGTATTCTAGTTTGTCGCTACACCGACAGGTTTTTGCAACTGTCACACATTGTGTCGTGACCAGAAAACCCGCGCAATGACAGAGTCTGTTGCGGAAAAAGTATGGATAATGCTACTGAAAGTGAATTAAATCTAAGGGCCACAGGAAGATACTTTATTCAGTAGAGATTGTGTAAGAATCAAGAAGACGTGGCTAATAATGACTTGGTGATAGCAGAAAAGGCTTGGAAACAAAATTATAGGCCCAGCAGGAGCGCCAAAGCTGGGACGAAAGCGCTATTGCGGTACGATTGCGGGGCTATTGCGGCAAGGTCGTGGCTGCCCGCAATCGTCCCGCAGTCGTACCGCAATCGTGCCTCTGCGGCTCCGGCCGGGGCCGCAGAGGCACGATTGCGGTATGATTGCGGGGCGATTGCGGCCAGTTCTCTCAGAGTAAGCGTTCGCCCGTCACTGCAACAGTTTGATGGAGGACTGTTTTACCCACACCCCCACAAATTGGAAAACTATGTTTTCGGTGTTGTAGAAGTGTGAGAGTACATGAATAATCCGTGCTCAAAATTCACATATGCTATAACACAGGTGCACCGACTTTGCACCGACCTTCAACGGGGAACGCAAAGTATCAATAGGATTCATGCCGACTGTATATGTCGCGGGTTAGCAAACATGCCGAACATGAGCTGCTTTATTGCCGTGATCGGGCCGACTGAAATCTGTTCGTGATCCGACCAAAGCTCGAATCGCTGCTGTCAAATCCGACCGAGAAGTCCACACTGTCCAGCGATTACCCGGTGTGCCTTCCGCCTACCGTCACCCGCCCGCTATGCTTACGCTATCAGTCGGGAGAAGCGTTCAGCGACGTAGGCTGAACCGGTGTTACTACCTAAACGCTCACTTAATGATCGTTGATTGCCATGGTGCAAGTGCTGGCGTTCCTGTGTGGGGAAAAAGTGCAGTAACACAGCGAATTCCCTGCTTGCCAACTGTATGATTGTTCAAATAATAAGTTCATCACAATTATGTGTGCACTTTTAAAAGAGCATGTATCGGTATCGACTTCTTTCTGCCAGTTAGAACGGCAATGCTCTAAGATCATCATTTTTGGAAAGGAATCGTCGTTCACTGTAAGTGCTCCTTATCGAAGACTGGTAAATTTCAAGTCTTTTTTACGGAGGAGTTTACCACTTTGTTATATTTTGTACATATGCGACTTCAGTTTTAAAAATCTATCATGAGAAGTCGCATCGGAGACCTGGATTCGGTGGACCCATTTTCCTTGATACAGGCTTTGACGCTTCTGTTACTGGCATTCTCAGACAGTAACACCGGTCACACCGATGACGTAAGGAAGGCTGAACAACATCCACCAGGCGATCAGCGAGGCATGGAGGCATTACTCTAGTGCTGCCCGTGGTCCGACCGACAAACTTACGACCTCGCCGCAGTTTGATCAAAACTACTACGATGGATAATGTGACCGACGTGCCCAATTCATGCGGCGATCAGCCCTTCAAGCCGTCTGCTTATCACCAGCCTCCCGTCACGCTTCTGCCTTTAGCCTAGATAGGTGTTTAACGTCTTCAGTTTGAAGGGTGTTGCTGTCTAAGGTAGTACCTTTCGCAGCACACCTCAGAGACCCCCTTTCAATGGAGGGGTGGATAATTTATACTGTCTTTAACAAGATAATTCCCAGCTACTTATCGTAAGAAGAGCGTGCTGAGCGCTCTTGGACTTGTCTTCCAGCATTTCTCCAAGAGGATACTTCAGAGGATGGCTGTGGCCGGGCATAGATCTGTGCCACCGCTACTTTTAAAGCTTTTCTATGCACCGAAGAATCACTTGCGCGGTCAGTAATGCTAGCGTTTTATGTTTCGCCAATTCGGCGTCTGTAAACCAGGCTAAAGCGGGCCGTTGTGTAGTTCCTCAACTTAGCTACCAACCTCCAACCCCTGGTGACAAAAATTTTGAAAATTTTCACCATCTCCGACTCAAAGTTTCATTTCTGAACCAAAATTACTTTGATCTTTGCCAAAGTTTTTATTGTTGGGCTGGAAGTTCACGACCCCCCTCACTACACTTCGGGAGATACTCAATCGCGCTTGACCTTACGGTGAACCCACTACAGTAGTAATCTATCTTTTCAAACTACAGCGGTACTCTCTTCTCCGTTTGGTGAATTGACCAAGAAGTCTAGCGTTGACACTCAGGTTTGCGAGTGACGGTTTTTTTGATAGGGCATTATTAGAGTGCCATTGCAGAGGGTCTTGCCCTCTATGTATCTGAAAGCTTGTTCGAAAATAAGGTGCAATCCGTTGTAAACAAATTTCTTACTTGCAGATCTGTGGACGATATGTCGAGGCCAAATGAGAAACAAGATGAATAGCGGCACGAACACTGTAGCTGTACAGACAAGAATATCTATCCGACGCATTTGAATGTTATGATACTCGACAAGTGGAGGGAATAAATTGAATGACGCGATTAGACTAAGACCTCCAACACGACCATCTGTGTACTCAATAACCCAAAATCGGTTTTGCATCAGGAAATGAGACTGTGTATACAAGTCTGTTGGGACATCGTTGCCGCTCGTTCGTGCTTCCGCTTCTATGTACTGATGCCATTACGCATTTAAGTGTATGTACACAAGGGAGCGTTCGAGCGATATACTGTGTCCAGCTAAAGTGTTGCCATCTGGCACACTTCGGCCACTAGTTGGAAAACATCTCATAGATAGATCATTTACTTTGTGAAGTCTCATTAGTCACAGTTTCGTTACCCTTCTGTCATTAGCTGTTGTTGAATAACCCCTCTCGATCTCAACAACCCCTCTCGATCCGTCTGAACTTCTCAGCCATTTTTGTGCTGACCGTTGACCACTTGCTGCTTGCAGCAGTAATCCTTGCGAAACTACGAGTGTAATGTTGCGAGCTAGCGTTCCAAACTCGGAGAATGAACTGATTGAAACCGGGACCATACACGCATCTCCATGCGAGGTGTTGGGTTTCCCTGCAAAACTGCGATATCTCAAGAGGGATTGAACCCGCAGTGCTAGAGCCATAGCGGCGATAACTGGCGTTGCACAAAGATCGCACTAACATCCGGTGATGCTACCATTATAGCTAGCTCACATAGCAAACACAGCATTGTGAATTTGGCCACCGCAGAGATTCAGACCATGTAGTAGCTAATGTTATAGTTACTACTTTGAACGTAAAAACGATAGAGGAATGGCGCAATTAAAATTAATCACCTAAAGTGTATTTATTGAAGTGGATGGTTCAGCGGAATGGAAAACTCGTTTCCTACATAGTTTATGAATAACACATATTTAGGAGATTATTTTGATTGTACCTTTTTCAAATGAATTCTGTCCACTTACCGGACAGCGAAATCAGGGCTGGGATTCATGAACGCTAAACCGGGGGTCCCAGCAGGGTTTGGTTGGAAACGTTCCCAAACCAGCGATTCATCATCGCTAGGTTTGGTCAGGTCTGGGCTGCGCCTGGGTCACTTGTAACCGCACCTCCGAGGTGATGGTTTGGTTCGATTTGGTCTCAGCTGGGGCAGGTAACCAAACCAAACCCTGCCGGGACCCAATCAGGGATGTGCGGCAAACGATTTTCGAAAATTGGCAAACGACAATCGACAAAAATCGCACAAAAATGGCCGGCAAACGGCAATCGACAAACGGCAAAATTAAAAACCTCGTATAAAAAAGGATACGAATGTTCGAAAAGTAACTGTAGAAAGACGTTCGATTCCTTCATGCACCATTCGTATGTAAAATAACAAAGTAACAAATCGTTTCCAATAACACCACATGGAGTTGAACTTTTCAGTGCAGTACCTGACATGAAAAAAAAACAGTTTCGGTATGACTATCTCATTGAAAACTGATAATCAGAATATCTCGGTGCTAGGGTAGCAATTTTTCGAGGTTCTGTGGGGCCAACCATTTTCGGAGGGCCGAAGCCATAACTCCAGCGATACTGAGATCGCCATAAATGATTGGCTTACGAGTAAAAAAGTCTTGCACTTCTTGATAGAAAAATTTTCAACAATTTTTCAAACCCCGGGTTTAGCTTGATATTAAGCTCATATCGTTAGAACTACACTGCATTTTTAGATTCTTTTGTTATTCTTCCCACCACCACAACAACACTGTAGTCGTTAATTTGTTTGTAAAGCGCAGATTGATCTTTGCTTTACAAACAATCGTTCAGTGTTTTTGTTGTTCAACAATTTTTTTTCATATCAGGTATTGCACTGAAAATTCAGCTCACCGTGGTGTTAGTGGAAACAATCTTCGTTTGAATCTTCGCATTACGTCAACTGATGGAGGAGCGAATCAGATGTGGAAAACGTGCTGTTATTGTCTTCATCGACTTCAACGCGGCATTTGATTGCATACATTGGCCTCGAAAAAACTCTGAATTCAGAGTAGTAGATCCCATATGTAAAACCGCGGGAAAAAACGCCAATTCAGGTTGTATCAACAGGCACAGCTTTGTATGCTTTTGAATGTGGACGATCCACTTAACATGGTTGGCATCGCTGATTTGCGGTGCCGAGGTCATTAGGTGGCTCAAAATAAGGGTTGAAGCAATGAAAAGAGGCTGCTGAACCGGCCCCTAGTATATTCTCATTCTCTCAAATTAGCCAAATATACTATCCTGCTCATTTCCGTGAGCTGTTTCACTATTCAGCTTCAGCTTCATTTCTGGCCGTGACCGTCGATAAAATAAGACTGTACACAGCTCGAGACTTTAACGGTTTGGGCGGAGTTGTGCACATGTGCATTGGGGTCCTAAAAATCTAATTCTGACACGTTTTTCGGCGGACAACCTTCACGGTTAAGAGCTGTTCTCGAATCAAACTACTTTTTAAGGTTTTCTCAGCAACCTTTTCCTTCACAACCACTGCCTTTGAACCACCTAAATTGGAGTTTTTATCGTATAGCCTGTCAATCTCTTTTCGGGCCGGTAGCAGTGAGGTTCACCGGGCTTTTCATGTGACCGCTGCGCTGCATGCTCCGGAAGAACTAGTAAGAGCGAGAAAGACTTCAGGCCTATTTCCCCCTTCGAGTGGGAACGTCGGTACCGTATGAACACAATCATATTCGAATCGATTTCTTTTTTAGAGGGTTCTATTATAAGGACACAAAAGTTCTATCCAAAAAACGACAGAGCTGGGTCACCATTTGAAAATAGGGTGCGGCCCGTTTACTATGGGCCTTGCGTCCAAATCGCGGCGGTTGTTATTTATTACTCACTTTTTGCCGAATCTTGTCGAAAAAGGGTAGGAAAAGCGGCAAACGACAATCGACAAAAATCGTCCAAAAACGGCCGGCAAACGGCAATCGGCAACCGGCAAACGGCAATTGCCGCACATCCCTGGACCCAATGCGTTCATGAATCCTAGCCCAGGATCTCAATAACGTGAGACTCCGGCGTATTCAATTTCCTCACCATTCTTCGACGGATTTTATTATACTTTCTGCTTTTATTGCAAATATTATTGCTGTCATTTCCTGCCACAATTTTTCTCCTTTCGATTCTGATGTGAAGCCTACCCTAAGCATTTTCACCGCCTGCTACACCCGTAGACGAATGAGATTTTCTGATTTCGTTTGTAACTTTGTTCGTTCGTCTAAACGATCGCAGGAGCAGAAGTTTTTCCTTTTTGTTGGTTCGAACAAAAAAGTTTGTTTTCGCCTATCTAGGGACTTGTTTGAATGTGCTTTTTCATCCTTCTTTGATTTTTAGGAAATCGTTCTCTGAAATTGAAAACGAAATCCTGGTCCGACTGTTGCAGCACGCAGCTCGAAGGTAATCGTGCTGGGACCACGGGGTTCAACCCTCAAGATTCGGAGAACGTTTTACACTCAGGTAGGATCTGTGGCCACGCGAATTTCCACTCCCTTAAAAAAATTGATGAATTTCCCCATCAGTGTGATAGATTCACGTAGCCCGTATTATCTACGGCTTTACCGAGACTAAAAAGCTGTTTCAAGTGTCTCAAAAGTTGTATTGCTCGTTGCATTGCACGCGCCAACAAACGGTGATCTATGTGCATGACCTCATTCGATCACCAATCATCTGGGGGTTCTCAGATAAAAACAGCCCACTTCCCGCCGGCCAAGTCGGGCTAGTCGACTTCGCGCGGCCCCAATTTTGTGGGCAAGGCACAGCGCCCCACTTCCCGCTGACAGAGAGGCTTTACCGTCTTTCCGCGGAGTGTCGGCGGGCAGTCGGCTATTGCTGGGGGTCATCGAACACTCACTCATCGATTCCCACTCTGATATCATCATTGCACCACCCACTAGAGTGGACCCAATGAACAATTGACGAGCAGAGAACGCTGTGTTGAGACTCTTTCCAAAACCCGCGCTATGTGCGACGCTGGCCTTGGGCAGGCGAACCACTGTCCGTTAATGGCATCTGCGAATGGGAAGGCTGTAAGAAGCAGTGAGTGTAGGGAGGTTCCCCGCAGAAGCTCACTCCTTACTTATCAAATGCAGTTCAAGATGAAATCCCCAGGAGCGGATTTTTCGAATTTTGTTAGGAGAGATCTTTACTTAAAGAGTGATTTTTAAATGTGCCGCAAACTGTTTTAGAATTGTCTTCTGTCCATCATCAAATTAGCCGTAAGGCGGTGGCAGAAGGGCCGCAAAGTGCGTGTTCACCGTATACGGGCAGTCAACGAAACAGCGCTGCCGACTGCCCGCGACCGATACACTGGCCTTCTGCGGGAGGGGTTACGGGACGTCGGCTAGTGGTACCGCGGGAAGTGTGATGTCTCTATCTGAGTTGTCGATGTGCGGCCAGGATGACCGAGCGCGACGACTACCGCCAGACGGCTGTCGACGGCTGGCTGGCTGTTCGACGACCTCGCATGATCGACGAAAAAGTCTTCCGCACCACTTCCCCCCCCAAACTGGCAGTGTCTCGCGCCTCCACGGTCGCTGCGCTGTTTCTCTTTTCTCTGCCCACCTGGCGAAGAGGCAGAGACTGCTGCCAGTTCCAGCCATCTCGGGAGGGTGCCCGAAACCCTGAGGCAAACTCGCAATAAGCTCCATAGAACGGAGCACAGGATAGGGAGCGGTTGACCATTCTGCACCTGATTTGGAATATAGGTCATTTTGAGGTTGGGGAAACCTATGGATACGGTTTGAAGTCTGTTTATTGCTATATCGCCTCAAAATCGGCTCTTCTTTTGAGGTCGAAACTCGCAGAATACCTGCATGTTTCGATCTTATTGAAACTCGCAGTTTCGGAGGAATTACTGCCACCCAAGAAAAATCGCCACGGGAGTAGACTTCACATTAACGTTAGAGAGAACTCCTTCCACTTCGGTAACGCTAGTAGCAGGAGAATGAGAGGCCGTCTGATAGCTGTGAGCTGGGACTCCGATGGTATAATTGAGGAATTGATCTCAAGCTTTGGAAAGAATGCGTTTGTACAATTCTAGAGTCGCAGAGAATTTAGTTTGTGAACAGTGAGCGCTCATGCGCCCACGAAAACCGTTGAAGGCTACTCCAAGGATGTTTCTGAGGAATTCGACACGTTGCTGGCCAATATACATTGTCAACATGCTGTTGTTGTAAAAATTGATGCGAACGCCACGACAGGACTCGAAAAAGAAGTCACAGCACCTAATGAATAGTTCTACCTAACAGAGAAAGCATAGGATATTGGCTACCCAACGGTCGACCTCTGTCAACGCTGGGGTCTGATAGTTGTGTAGGCATTCTAAAGGAATCGTTACGGCCAGCAACCAACGTGGCAGGGCAAGGCTCATTTAAACTCTAGTGAAGCTTCAGTGAGCATTCGATTTTGATCATCACCAGGAACGGAGTGACGGGCCTCGTTGAAAATTATATAGCTGGCTATAAAGATGTTTCGACAAAAGGGATCGTTCCTCGCTGTCATAATCGAAATCTAGGCCTCACTAGGTAGAGATTCCTTATGCCTCCGAGCTTATCTTGAAAATAAAGGCAAAAACTTTAGAAGACAACTTCGAAACTGCTGCTCGACTATGCTCTGACTGGAAATAGACCGGCATCGGACATTCGGAGAACTAGAGCTGCGTAGGATATTGCCTTTGATTGCTGCTCTATTTTGCTTAACTTCACTGCAAGGATTTTCTAGCAAAAACGAGGTTCTAAGCTTCTCGGAACGGTCGGCACGTCAAGTCTCATAGCCAGAAGTGAAGTTTGGAAAGCGCTTTTATATTCTCATCGGAATTCACATCGGACTACGTCAAAGGTGACACTATGACTAACGGAGATTTTTTTCTGTCAAGTGCAAGAAAGCTCTGAAAGAGGCTCTTCTGTTTGTGTAGCCCGAAGAGAAGTCCGCCTGCATTCCAAAAGAAACCACATCTACCTAGAACAGAGTATGTGCTCTCAGGACTGCAGAAGTCTTCGCAGACGTGTCTGTACTTGTAGAGCTGAGGGTTTTGAGAGCCTTGCAACAAGAAGATTTTCAGGATAGCTCACACGCTATGGTCAGAATTCATAGGCGAAATGAAAAAATGTTTTCCTGTCCTTAACGCTACCAATGGAGTTGCAGTTGGTGATGCGACGCTGCCAATTTGGGAGGATTACTTTAGTTTTCTACTGAATCTTCCAGTGCCATCAGTAGCTGATCTCCAGCGTGTATAGAGAGCTTATTGCGGTGTGACTATGTCATCATCGACTGAGAGTAAAGTTTTAAAATCTGTCCGCAGAATAAGGCATAAAAGGGCAGGCTCAGATGGCGAAATCACTACGAAATTCTGATGAAGAATTTCCTCCGTCTAGGATTTGTGAAATGCCCGACACGATCCGTGCTATATGGATGGCCAAAAAAAAACTTGATTTGTCAAGCCATGCGGTCATCGTACCTCTTATAAGTAGTTATCCGCCGCGAACCCCAAAAAGCTACTGAGGGCTATCTCTACTGTGTGCTCTATACGAAGTTTCGAAACGTCTTTCTTTGAAGCCATTTATCAAACACCTTGAAGAAACTACCAGAGAAGAGCCAGTCGGTTTTTTACCTAAAGATGAATAGTCGGTCAACTGTTCATTGTTAATAGAGTAATTGGGTCATGGCAGAGAGCCTTTCCACCTTGCTGTTTTGGTGCTCGATGGTGCGTTTTCCTGATGCCTTTCACACTCGGACATCTGTGCACTCAAAATTTAATTTCGACGTTGGATTCTGTGCTTCTGTGGGCCAAATTCCGGTCCGCAATTGCGTCGTCGCTTTGCGGCCCCACGCGCTCCAGTCAGTCGAGTTTCCAGCGCCAAAGCCGACTCGATATGTCTTTTTTTATACAGTTTTCTCCGACTTTGTTTAGTTTCCAGTTTCTAAGGCCCCGTCATAGTCGCCCAAAAGCCGGACTGCGCCGTCCTCTCCCGCCCCGAGTGATCCTAAACCGTTCTTTCCCATCCCTTGTGATCCAGCGTCGTCCCTAGTATGTCAGTTCAGTCAAAATCGGTTAGGCGGGCGCACTCGAGCACACTGCGGACGGCGCTGTCCGGCCACAACGGGGGATTTCCCACCTCAATGAGCAATGCATTGCACATGTATCGACCGGGACGGACTCGGACAGGACAGGACGCAGCGGCCGTGTGCACTCTAGACTCATGGGGGGGGGATTTTTTCCACCTGAGTGCCAATGCATTGCATACGTATCGACCAGGGTGGCTGCAGCCGAACGGCCGACTATGGCGGGGGCCTAAAACCCACCTGGAGTCAACAGATCGGCGGCTTCGGCGCTGGAAACTCTTCCGACTCGGAAGCACGTGACCGCAAAGCGTGTCGAGACGCAATTGCGGGTCGGAATTTGGCCCGGAGAAGCACAGTACGTGCAAGAATTAAGGGAAATTTCCACCACGACTGTTGGAAGAGATTGCACCAAATTGAATGCTATCTGAACAAGACTGGAGGACCATTAACAATTTTCTATCAAATAGAATTTATGAACGGGGTTAAATCCACAATGAAGTAACAAGAAACTTTCTTAGAAAAAAGTATGAAAACTTCTCATATAAAACAGTTAGTATAGTGCGCGTACATTAACTAGAGAATGTTGCGACAAAAACATGCAATATCTGTGGGCATAAATACACGTAGCATATTCAACAACGAGGCTATACATATTCAGTCTCAGCCGTTGTTGTTGGTTTCTGCGTGGGTTTGACGTCCTTAAGGTAAAGCCTCAACATATGGACATCGTATCTCTCCATGCAGTCAAGATGGATGAAGGAGTACTCGCCCGCTGCTACATCGTAGCCATTCACCTCGCGGTTGAACAACGCATAATTCAGTCTGGAAAAAGGTCATTTCTAAGAACGAAGGAGTTATGGATAGTGTGAGAACCAGACTAACTCACTGAGCTATTTCGTGTAGAAGCTTGACGTGTACTTCCACATTACCGTGAATCTCGAGAAATATCTGAAAATGAATAGTTTACCCCGACGAGTTGGCTGGGGAGAACATACATATATGAATATATGGATTCAAGGATGAAGGACCCTAATGGACTTGTGTATGAGTCACCAATTAACGCGACGCAGACTTTTGGGTTGTCCAGACAATTTTGAAACACCAATTTCGTTCATTTTCTCTGGTTTTCTGAAATAAGCTAAAAACTCCTATCAGGAGTACGTAAAAAGAGAGAGAACTATGCTGCCCCATTCAGCTGTAATGTCAATGGCTTTTGCGCCGCCTAGGATCAATGTATAAACGTTATTTACTGTCTTAAGGTTGAATATGGATGTACCGATATCTACTAGAGTCTGACAAGAACTTTATACGCTTGCATTAAAGTTTCACGATGATCATCCTCATTGACTTTCCACAGTGAAATGATAGGCAATAAGGACCTTAGGCTCCCAGTGTCGAAAGAACGGTAGAAAACGAGCCAGGAGCGGCAAAACAAGGGCTGCAAACAAGCGTTTGGGTGTCACAGACACGCCCCGTGCTCCAGATCCGCCCCCTCGGAATGAACAAATGAAGACTAAGATTACGGGAGTGATCAAGTCAAGCAAGTGCTGGTAAGTGAGCTGATCGCTTCATTGCGCTGATAGGTATCATCCTTCTGGCGGTCAATTCCTCCACGCTCAAAAATCAACGTAAACAAGGAAGGGCCTATTTTGGCTCAAAAACGCGTCTTTCGCGTCTTTTTTAAGCATGCCTTGCTATGTAGGGCACTAGACCTTCCGTAAACCGTAGAGATATCGGAAGTGAAATTTATCGTGAACACTGCCTTTAAAGCAGTCTTAACTGAGAGTAGAGCTTCTTGAATGTCCTATACGTTCTAGACACGGCTTCTTACAATAAGTTATCATTTTCAAGTGATTGGAAAAATCTAGTATATTACAACTGCGCAATCCTATATCGACTCCTTTATTCACCAATGGTATGGTTGAGGCATTTAATTCCTATTTGGCTAAGAAAGAAGGGGTTTACCCTGGCCTGAAAAGCCTGAGAGGGTGAAACCAACATCTCTAACCTATGTCGTACCTGTTCTCCAAAATCTGTTTGCTGAGCGCCGCTCATTAAATCCCACCTGACACACTTGATAATCGCGAAGAAACGGAATGAGTGAATGGATCTCGGCGCCCTCTACGTCCATTTTCAGAAACTCAACCTTCGTCCCGTCATCGTTCTTCCTAACGAGGTCAGCTGGAATTGGAGAACTGTGAAGGATAACTAGGAAGCCTGACTTTGCACCTACCTATAGAGTACTTCTCTCCGCTAACATCAGTCTCTGGCACGATTGTCGCCTGTATAAATTTGCCGTTCATGCGTTTATATTGCAAGATGACCGTCGCAGTCTGATTGTCCTGTAACTCTTCGTGTATGGGTACGAGGTGGGCCTAATTAGACAACTTGAAAGGCGTATTAGGTTTTCCGGAAATTTCTGAAACACCTATATCGTTTTTTCTTGTTTTCCGGAATGTTCTAGTAACTCGTTTATGCTGTTTATGCTGCTTCAGTCAGCTCAAACTCCAATGACTTCTACGCCAATCAATATCATATTTTGCTTCGAGATATCCTTGTCGGTGCCATTCATGGCATGTTTTCTCTTGATTTCCTGTCCTCCTCTCTCACTCTTTCTCATGCCATGGTATTATGCAAATAATATGCGTTTTTCTCTGGTTGAATTACCCAAGTTTGAGGTCCCGACTTTCCTGGAAGTGGACCAAAAGAAGAGAGCAACTGTCCGAACGCAGCTGAACCACTATCGAATGATTGGGAGACGCCAGAACGAGGACGACACGAAAATCGACTTGTGAGTCTTCCAGAATAATCATGTTTTTCACGACAGACAACAAGGAATCTGGCAGGACCGAGGCCGAGACGGCTTTCCTCGAACGAAGGTTGGCCAGGCACTACATGATCTAGGAAAGTCTTGGACGTTGGAAATGTAGGTGCCACACGACTCTCTGAGCATCAGATGCACACGTGTGCCCACACCGGCTTGGTTCATCTTGGGTGCTTTTCTTCAACCATACCTGCACGCCTCAATGGCGTGGAGCTGATGACAGTAGTTTTCTAACGGCGAGGACTGCCTGTACAAAAAAAGCGAAAGAGATAATGTCGATGTGTTTTCGGAACTGTGAAAGAATAAACAACCGTACACAACGCACTGCCAATATTTTTTTAGAGAACCCCCTCCCTGAGTCACATAGGCATGTAACCTATCTTCCGCCCGACGTTAATATATGATTGCAAACTTTAACAGTTCCTATATTGTTGCGCGATTGTTCAAAGAAGAGTTGAAAAATAAATTGTAAGTTTTGTCTCAGGGCCACTAGCAATCCTCCAATGTAGTGACTTTAAAGAGACAGCCAGCCTGGGGTCGGGGACGCTTACATGCCTCCTATGGTTGCCACCTTAGAACGAGAATTATTCTCGAAGAGTAGCTTCGAATGCAAAACTCCCACTAGTCAACGTATTTGAACCTGCACCGCACCGAACTACGCGACGAATTTCCAACACAGCGCCTTAGACCACTAGGCCACATGCTCATGTATGGGACTCTTTCTGTTTTCTTACATACACTTCCTCCACAGTTCTTCGTATTCATTGTAACTTTGATCTAACTAGCAGTACTAAATATGGCTTTCGGGAGCGTGCAAATGTGTCTATACCCTATAAAACGTCGTAGTTCTCATCATTTAAAGCGCGAGCGGCGCGCGCGATGCCTCAGCCTCCGACTGCCCTCCGCTCTCTCACTGTCTCCAACCTCCGCTCCGCCCCAGCACGCGTAGGAACCATGTGAATTTCGCCGTTTTAAAGCCTGTATCTTTCAGATTTAATAAGTTTTAAACCTTGGATTATGGGATTTCGGAATTTTCCGAGGAAATCATCAAAGCGAGAGAATGTCGAAAGACGGTCTTGAAATTTTTTTGTTGGATGACCACTTAACACTGAACCACAATGCACAATACTTTGTAGTATGATTGTCGAGGAACCAACCTCGTGTTTTTTTCACACGGTGGACTAGAAAGTTCAAAGGATTTTTTTTCAAATTATGGACTATTTTTTCCTTAGTCTATTTCACGCTTCCCAGTCAACATATAAAGAAGTGAACTTGAAGTGAAAGAGGAAAACGAAGTTTAGATAAAAGCCGTACTTAGATTAACTATTATACAGCATTTAGTAACTAGTACACGCGGATCACGTAAGTTTCATGAAGAACGAAACCGGTTTCCAGCCATCTTTCTTAGATGGCTTTCTAAGCAGATCTGATTTTATTTGTTGTTGGATTATTGGAAAAAAATCTGAAAATGGTTGAATATGGCCACAACTACTTCTAGGACTTTGAAGTTGAGCTTAGAATAGGAGTAAAGCACGTGAAATCTATAAAGGAGACGTATTCATGACAGTTACGTACAATTTGACGTTAATCTCCCACTAATCATCGCCAGGAATCATTTAAACATTAATAAAACCTTCAAACGTTTCGTCCGACATTCCTGTCAGCTGGCAGCGGAGCTGGATGGCCGCCAGCCGGCGGGTGCAAATTTTCCTTGCCCACCAAGACAACGAGATAGGCCGCCGTGCTGTGCTGGGGTGATAAGTGGACAGCGGACTGGTCGGTTCGCAAACGCGCTACTGCCCTTTCTTGGAGCGCACCTGCTTCAAAAAGTCAGCACCATTGGACGTGCTCGACCCCTTGACCGCGGTATCGACCCAGCTCCTCTTCGCTCCGCGCGCTGTTTCTCTTTCCTCTGCGGCGGTGAGCGAAGTTACCACCCGTTTCTTGCAGTCAGCCACCTCACAAAAGAACGCTCACTGCTCCCAGGTGGCTGTTTGCAATGGTCACTAACTTGAACGCCGCCTGTGCATTTCTATGCCGGCTCGTCCATATTGATAGCCGAGACGTGTTTGACACAGTCACCATGCACTGACAGGCGGTAGCTGCCGCCTTTCGGGGGGATTGCTACTGGCCCAGGTGTTTCAGAAATTTTCATACGTTTGCCCTTTAATAGTAATACCTTGTCGATTCCATATATCCGACATCTATTCTTGCTGAACTTCTGAATTTCCACATCGAAACTAATTTCGTTGTTGAGTCCGAGGGAATATATGCTTAGAGAGCAACGATTATTATCTTCATTAGGCCGTCTCAAAGTCAGTTAATGACCTAACCTACAATTCTTCGTGGGCATTCGCGCAGCATTGCAAACATACTTCCCACCATCGTCGAGTGATCCGAATCGGACAAGGTTCAAACAGAACACCTAGAATTCATCTACCATCTGATTAGCCAATGTGTGAGTCAATAGAGAGAGAAACGAACCTCTGGTACTAGATGGTAGTAGAGCGCCCCGAGCTCAAATCGTCCATGTAATTCACCAAGACGACCTGCTCGTTTTTCAGCAGTGTCATTGTAGAATTTCAGAACCCAGCCGTCAGGGAGATTTCTTCTGTTAGATGCAGTCTCTTTTAATGATCTTCCGTCTTGAAAAATGTCATTTTTGATCTTTTCTTAGAAAATCGTCGGCCGCTATGCAAAGTGGACAGAGTATTCCGTGACAGTTGTGAAAGCGTCCAATGATTGGCTTGGCCATAGGGCTCTCTGCAAACCGTAGGAGGAATTGCCTCGCCTTTTGCTGTTCTAATTCCATTCGGAACCACTTCGCTTTAAAGGCAGTGTTCACGATGATTTTCGTTTTCGAGTTTTCCACTCAAAACAAAGCGTTGGCCACCGAGTGTTACAGAAATTACGAAGAAACGGCGAGAAACGCACTAAAACGTCATTTTTCAGTGACAATAATCTCTGGCCTGGACTAGTTGTCCAGTTGTATGAACATGCTCACGGTGGTTGTCACCGGTGAAAAATGGGGCCAGTCGAAAATGGAAGAATAATGCAGACAAAATAGTATTAGGTAGGGTCCGAAGAAGACAACGGAGCAACAGAAAGCAAATAATTGTAAGGGACGGGCCCACAAATGATTTCATTGTCACAACGAACAGTTCCTGTGAGAGAAAGAGGTGGGGTGAGAGTAAAGGATTTCGTGACCTTCTGGTGCGTTTTTCTCGATTCCTTCGTCATTTATGTTCTACCCGGGGGCCAAACTATCGATTTAGCTATTAATCTCAAAATCGAAGATTATCGTGAACACTGCCTTTAAGGCAGTGTTTACAATGATTTTCGTCCCCGAGTTTTTGACATAAAACAATGCGTTGGCCTCCAAGTGTTACCAAAACTACGTATGGTTTCCGTTTTCATTCTAGTCTGACTCAATGCCCAGGCGGCGGCCGTGCGGGGTTGGCGGCCTCACTGGAGAATGGGGTTTCGATTCGCGCGGAGTGATCTACCCTCACAGCCCCGTCCATTCATCAGACTAAAATGATTTCGCGAACTCTAGAAACAGCGAGAAACGCATTAAAACGTCGTATTTCAGTGACATTATTCTATAACATGAACTAGTTGTCCAGTTGGATGAACATGTTCATAGTGGTTTTCACGGGTGGAAAATTGGGTCAATCAAAAATAGAAGAATATTTTGAGCGAAGCAGGATTAGTTAGGGCCCTAAGGAAGGAACGGAGCAATAGAGAGTAGAGAATTGCAAAGGACGGGTCCACAAAAGATTTCATTGTCACGACAAACACTTCCTGTGATACTCGAGAGGCGGGTGATACTTACGGATTTCGTGTACTTCTAGTGCGTTTTTCTCAATATATACGTCATTTTAGTTCTACCCGGGGGTCGCTTAATCAATATATCGAATAATCTCAAAATTGAAGATTATCGTGAACAGTGCCTTTAAATTAGCAACTTCAAGGTTTTTGGTCTCAGTAGGAACAAGACGCGCAATGGGTTTCGATCAAAATCTGTGTGTTCTTCTATTTGTTATCGGGACAGCTTAAATGTGTGGTCTACTCCAGAGTGATGGCTGCGAACGACGAGAAAAACAGGCGTGAGAAAACTAGTTCAAGAATTTCTCACCTTCCCAATTCACAGACTTTGGGGTTCCATAACTTCGTTCGTAGTGGGTTCTGAGCGATTTTGTAGACACCATTGAGATTGGCGCAAGATTTTCACCTAGATTAAGAGAAAAATTAGGAAACGATACTTAGGTTGGACAGTGCCTTTGAAGGCAGTATCCACGATAAATCTCGTTTTCGAGGTTTCAGTGTGACACACTAAGTTGGCAGATGCTGCAAGTGATAGAGTCGAAGAAATCAGCGAAAGCGGGCCAGAAATCAATAAAAGCGGCTTTGAAGGTCATTCCGTTGCGCCTGCTTACCCCGGTCCCCCATTAGGACGAGCTTGTGGCGCCGCGCACGTTTTCGATAGCAAATCGCCAAGCAACTGCCGCGTCCATCCTGATCGATTCGCGCACATTTCGCGATCAGCGCACGTTTGCTGAGCTTTTGCGGACCAGTAAGCTCGTACACGCCCTAAACGTGAAAAACCATTATTTTAGCTTATTTTGAAAGGTTTTCTTTGCTGTTTCTTCACTATTAGTTGCCACGCTACCAAACAACACCATTTTTGGGTCGAACTCGGGTGTGATATTCATCGTGAGCACTGCCTTGAAGGCAAGATCCGGTCAAATTTTGACACTATTGAAATTTGGGTTAAATAGATTGGGCTGGCCTAGCTGAACATCGTCTGAACGTTTCTCGAACTCTGAGTCCTTATTTCTGGAGAAAACAGCCTCAAAGTCAGGGATTACGGTATTCTCAGCATGATAATCATGGCTGGAATGACCGATAATTACACAGCACCTTTGAAGAATGAGTGGAGAACCGCTAAAATATGGACGATGGCCACACTTTTGTGACTTTTCTGGATCATCGGCTAACGGGTGGCTGGAATAACTTGAAGAAGGCCGGTTTTTAAGAAATTTTCGCACACTCCTTGGGACTACCTGTACCAAGAGCACCGATTTAGCGGGAAATCTCGAAATCGAAATTCTGCCCGGACCCTGCCTTTAAGCCATGATTGTATTTACTAAGTTCACCAGGCTTTTTAACGTAGATTGTTGTTGCTGGTTGTGGGTCGTATACCTCAAGAGCGGGGCACGGTTGTTGTGCTAACCCCATATGAAGGAAGATCTGGCCACCATAAAAGTGAAAATGAATGAAAATTGTAGAAAAAAACGCTCAGGAACAAGTTATTGCTTGGTGTCCGCTCATCTCCAAATAACCACAATTCCACAATGTTTCTTCGTCTTTTGTTTTGATCTTGAAGGCATCCTTCACGATTGAAACCATACTCTACTTTTTCGTGTCTTTGAGTAGGTGTACACTTCAGGTGAATGGAAATGGCAAAAGAACCATCCAAAACCTTTGAATTGCAAAAGAAGACCAGAGCTGAAAATAACCGGCGACGATGTTCGAATTTGCGCCAAAACGGTATTTTGAACATAAGACCTCCCACATCATCGAATCGGTGTATTTTTGGGAAACGAAACTGCTCCATTGGTGAGGGATTCAAACGAGGAATGATGAGTGGTTTTCACAGCGTGAGTTTCTAACCACTATAAGTCATAGTGACCATTCCAAATGAAATGTACTTTTCTAGAACCAGTTTCGGACGAAAAGTCCGAATATGCCTATCGCAGCCGCCTAGACCCACTCTGAAAGAAGTTATGAGCGCTTTTCAAGGCTTTGCGACAGTGTAAGGGAACCCCCCCCCATTAAATTTATAGGGTGTTTTTCATTTTTTTTCGGATTTTGCTAAAACCATTTATGTACGAGTAATTTGGGGTGCTGAACACGAATCTGGGGTTTGCTTGTCGAAATTTTAAGGTTTACTGTAAGTTACGGTAGGTAAAATGCCATTAAGGAGGCAAAACCTACCTTGGTAATACAAGAATCGACAAATGGACATCGAATTCGTATTCTGCACCCCAAATAGCCCCCACATAAAAACTTCGAGACAAATCTGAGACTTTGACCAGACTACCGTATACCCACCGTAATCTACCGTGAGCTGTCAAAAATCGATAAACTGACATCAGATTCGTGCTGAGCACTCCAAATAAGCTCTAGAGAAACGATTTGGGCCACATCTGTCGTTCCATTACAGAAATCGTCAAAAGTCGATTTTGCCGTAAATTTTTTCTGCCAATGGCAAGCTTTGAAAAAAATTTAGCCGAAAACGTTGAAAAAACGACAAATGAACCTCAGATTCGTGATCAGCACTCAAAATAGCTCCAGGGCGAATTTTAAGTCAAATCTGAAATAATTTTCTGAAAGGCTTCGAGAGCCGCATATAAAATTGGTATAAAAAACGCCCAACCAAAACTCCTTACAAGTCCAAAACGCTGTCAGTCTGCGCAAAGTTTGGAAAATGTTCCTTCAGCAAAACTTTGCTTAGTGGGGTAGTTTTGGGCGCTGAACACGATTATGAGGTCCATTTCCGAATTTTCGTAAAAATAATGCGCTTTTCGGAGGGTATAATAGGTTCGAAAATCAGAGAAAAAAACGCCTATAACTTCTTTCAGAGTGGGTCTAGGCAGCTGCAATGGGCATATTCGGACTTTTCGTCCGAAAATGGTTCTAGAAAAGTACATTTCATTTGAAATGGTTACTATGACTTACAGTGGTTTCCTTGTGAGAGAGTACTATATATTTAGCAGCGAAAAAAAAACACCGAAAAACAAGCATTTCTGAAAATCTCGTAGGTCTCGGGTGGGCGAACACCCACCAATTAGCCGTGTGAACTTGTTTTCGAGCTTTTTTCTCCAACTTTTCACTTATTTTCACTTCTGTAATGGCCAGATCTACTTAGCTGAAGACTATTTACTCACTTGCTATTCTGCGAATGGTATAGCGAGTTCCATCAGAGTACCAAGCAAAATAGACCACCAGCGGCAAAAATATTGCCGCTGCAAAAACAACTATCCATTTCCGCTGAGTCTGAAGAATACGTTATTTTATTATACCGCTATTTCCAAACCACCGTATATCCTCCGCATTTTACCGTAATCTATGTAAAATCGATAAATCGATTTCTCCCGAACATTTCCGATTCGATAGGAGGCTCCTAAGGTAATCCGTCAGGACAGATGGTGTTTTCAAAATCTCACCTTTTTATCGAGCATATCTGGATACGATGATAAAACTGCGGTTAGAGCTGCGCTGATCCTTGTCTTTTCTGAAGCTGCCACAAGGTGCCTATATGTGCCTTAAAACTGAACTTGTTCCATTAGCAATGCTGACTCTAGCACTTCATGTCCCAGAATCGAGCAAGTTCGGTACATCAGTCTACATACCAAGTACAGAATAGCAAATATCACTCACTCAACGTCGACCGTCCTCTTTAGCTGAAGAATGGAAAGTGATGCGCTGATATCTGACCAACACTGAATTCACACGTATTAAATTTTCCCGTTTCCTATCTCGTGAAGGTTTCCTGTGTGTTCGTCCACCACGTTCTATCTTGTGTGGATGACCTTAAAGGCACAGTCCAAGCTCAGGGGTAATTTTTGATATTGTATTCCGGCCACCGTGTATAGCAACCCTGCCAAGCCCGAAATCTCAATTCGCTAAATGAAGCGAGAAAAAGCGGGGAAAAAGTCGACCCCGTCCCCATGGAAGAAAAAATGGGTAACGCCCACCGACAAGCTTCTGGTCTCAATACTGAAGAGAGGCGCGATGGATTTTGATCCAGATCTATGTTCTTCCGTTTGCTTCCGGTCTGGCTTTATATTGGAACCTATTTCAAAACTATGGCTGCGAATAACGAGAAAAAACAGGCTCGAAACAACTCGTCCGCGAACTTCTCGTCGTTCAAATTCAGAATCTTTGAGGAGCCATAACTCAGTTGGTAGTGAGTTCTGAGCGATTCCGGGGTTACCATTGTGATCAGCGTGAAATTTTCTCTGAATTAAGCAAGAAAACAAAAATTCGATTCTGAGGTTGGACTGTGTCTTTGAAGGCAGTGTTCACGATAAAAAACGTAATTCAGTTTCCACTAAGAATGGGTTGTGGAGGGGCACACTGTAACGTTAACGTCGAAAGAACGCATGAAAACGAGCCAGGAAGGTCCCCAAAAGAGCCCGAAGTTGCCACTTTGAGCGAACGGCAAACCTCAAAAGCGCTGCACCCGCCCCCCCCCCCCCCCGGCGTGAACAAACGAAAACTGGAGTTCGTGGGATGAGCGATGGTTTCCAATCAATAACCCCGTTCTTCCCTTCATTCTCAACTTCTCTCTTTACTCAGGTCAGCACGCATACATTGGCTGCGAAAGACTGAAGTTACAAGCCTCGGACAACTCGTCCACCATGCTTCCCTAGCTCAGTCTTTCAGGGACCATAAGTCCGCTTCCAGAAGGTCCATCCTAGAGACATCAAGCAAGGGACCGTTTTCAAGATGGGTGGAAAAACTGAAAAACGATTTTTATCGTGAACATTGCCTTCAAGTAGATAGCGTACCGGGCTGATTGCGAGCTGTACTCGAAACGGCGGTAGGATCGCGGGAATGAAGCTGCTCGTGTTTAACACGTCTAGTGACTAGCGACACGATGATACGATGCACGATTTATCACCATTCAAGCATGCCGACCTTTGAGCTGATATGGTTCAGGAGGGAGCATTGGGCTAACTTCTAGGCGCGCTAGTGTCGGAGTCCTCTCCGCTACAGCCAAACAGGAAGACGGAGAGCGCTAGTGCCTCATTTTTTATTTCTGAAAGTTGGGCTCCGCAGAAAAGGTCAAGGATTTGGCATTGCTCCTAAATGTTGTGAAATTGTTTTATTGGATTTGGCTCTCAACTTGATTTTTCAAATGTAGTGAAATTGTCGAATTGATTTGGCTGTGATGATACTATATGCAGATAACATAATCATTAAATCTAGTGAAATTGTTGCAAACGGATTTGGCAGGAGCTCTATCATTTATCACAGTCAAATCACGCGTCAGAAGGGGTTTTCCTTGAAGCGCATATTGAATTGAATGAGAACAGGAATAAACCTAGCAGCAAAAACGTTTCTATACAATGCGAACCGTGAAAGCGTTGAGGACACGAAGACATAGAGTCAGTAGCGAGTAAATTGCGTTAGATTTCGTTTCCATGATTTTTATCTCATCGGTGAGGGAAGGTCTGGTACCTTATTGTTAGTGGGAGCTACACTGAAAAGGCAGAATAGCATTCGGAAACCTTAATTCTAGCCCATAAGGCCACGTTTCGTTCAGCATTGTTGACTGAGGATTATTATTTTTTTCTTTTTGTCTTCATTCGCTCGCCAGATGACCTTCTGACGCGTGATTTGACTGTGATAATTGATAGAGCTCCTGCCAAATCCGTTTGCAACAATTTCACTACATTTAATGATTATGTTATCTGCATATAGTATCATCACAGCCAAATCAATTCGACAATTTCACTACATTTGAAAAATCAAGTTGAGAGCCAAATCCAATAAAACAATTTCACAACATTTAGGAGCAATGCCAAATCCTTGACCTTTTCTGCGGAGCCCAACTTTCAGAAATTTCACAACTTTTACAAGGGTTTCCTTCTACAATATCGTCGAGCTCCAGAAGTCAAGTTGTTTTTTTCGAAAACATAGTGGTAGAAATGAAGAAACAACCGCTCCGCTGCTAAGACTGCAAGATAATTGTTGCAACGCGGCTTCCTACAAATAGATGCAAGGCATATACTTTTTGAATTTAAAAGTCGAAAAATGAAGAAATGAGTTTCAAAATGACCCAATTGTACAGGTTCTAGGCACTCTTCTAGACGGGGGCACGCACCACTCAAGACAGAAATGAAATGAACGGCCCATTGGTGAGGCTACCAGTCGAAGTATTTCCGTAGAGCTCTAATAAAAACAATGATTGATAGCGCAGTATCAGGCCTCTTTTATCAGAGTTTTCCATCATTTCTATGAGTTTTTGCGTAGCTTGGCCCTCTAGTGAAAGAAAATGTTGAAGGGGCCCATGAAAACCCTTCATTTGAAAAGAAAAGTCAATCGGAACACATTGTAAATACGAATTTGAATTTCGCGCCAAAATCATTTTCGGAGTTTTTCTGCATGTGGAGATCGTGCCGTAACCAATTTTTCCTGTTATCTTACTGTCGCACCAACATTCTAGGAAAAAGGGCTAGATGACTGGTGAGAATTGGTGGCGGATATTAACCTCATCGTCCAACGTTTTTGACTCGCCAAAGTTTACCAGTGTGGTCTACCGGGCTCAATCATGAAATTGAGCCTGAAAAATGGAAATTGATTTCCAGCGCGAACGATAGTTAAGTGCGCCAGAAGAGGACTACCGTAATCTCAGGAATGATGTTATTCGGCTCTCGTAAACAAATTTGATGATACCCAATTGGTCAATGATAAAGTATAAAAGAAGTGAAGAGCGGTGTGTCTTGATTCACACACCGTCCTTCTCTAGGGGTCAGCAGTTGAGAATCTGCCTGGACTAAAAAGCAGGGAAACATCACCACCTGTAGGGAAGATGAAGCGAAATCGGAGTCAGAACTTAGAAAATTTTAGAGCCAACTCGAGTGAGATTACGGTAGCCCTGTTCTGGCGGACTTAACTATCGTTCTTGTAGATTCGGAGGCCTGGCTTGCATACGGTGTCCTGAACATTGAACTGAGGTCCTGCACACCCCTACTGAGATCCAGCACACATTCCATGAAGTCCTGCTCATCCTTACAGGGGGTCTTGCACACGTTTCATGATGTCCTGCACACTCCTACTGATGTCCTGCACACATTCCACGAAGTTCTGATCATCCTTACAGGGTCTTGCACACGTTTCATGATGTCCTGCACACTCCTACTAAGGTCCTGCACACATTCCATGATGTCCTGCACACCCCTATTGGGGTCCTGCACACGCTTCATGATGTCCTGCACATCCTACTGATGTCCTGCACACATTCCACGAAGTTCTGATCATCCTTACAGGGGTCTTGCACACGTTTCATGATGTCGTGCACACTCCTACTAAGGTCCTGCACACATTCCATGATGTCCTGCACACCCCTATTGGGGTCCTGCACACGTTCCATGATGTCCTGTGTAATTTTACTAAGGTCCTACACACATTCCATGACGTCCTGCTCAACCCTACTGGGGTCCTGCACAGGTCCCATGATGTCCTGCACACTCCTACTAAGGTCCTGCACACTCCCACTGAGGTCCTGCACACATTCTACGACGTCCTGCACACCCTTACTGGGGTCCTGCACAGGTCCCAAAATCTCCTGCACACTCCTACTGAGGTCCTGCACACCCCTACTGGGGTCCTGCACAGGTCCCATGATATCCTGCGCACTCCCACTGAGGTCCTGTACAGGTCGCATAATGTCATGCACACTCCTACTGAGGTCCTGCACACCCCTACTGAGGTCCTGCACAGGTCCCATGATGTCCTGCACACTCCTACTAAGGTCCTGCACACTTCCACTGAGGTCCTGCACACATTCTACGACGTCCTGCACACCCTTACTGGGGTCCTGCACAGGTCCCAAAATGTCCTGCACACTCCTACTGAGGTCCTGCACACCCCTACTGGGGTCCTGCACAGGTCCCATGATGTCCTGCACACTCCTACTAAGGTCCTGCACACTCCTACTGAGGTTCTGCACACATTCTACGACGTCCTGCACACCCCTACTGGGGTCCTGCATAGGTCCCATGATGTCCTGCACACTCCTACTAAGGTCCTGCACACTCCAACTGAGGTTCTGCACACATTATACGTCGTCCTGCACACCCTACTGAGATCCAGCACACATTCCATGAAGTCCTGCTCATCCTTACAGGGTCTTGCACACGTTTCATGATGTCCTGCACACTCCTACTGATGTCCTGCACACATTCCACGAAGTTCTGATCATCCTTACAGGGGTCTTGCACACGTTTCATGATGTCCTGCACACTCCTACTAAGGTCCTGCATACATTCCATGATGTCCTGCACACCCCTATTGGGGTCCTGCACACGCTTCATGATGTCCTGCACACTCCTACTGATGTCCTGCACACATTCCACGAAGTTCTGATCATCCTTACAGGGGTCTTGCACACGTTTCATGATGTCGTGCACACTCCTACTAAGGTCCTGCACACATTCCATGATGTCCTGCACACCCCTATTGGGGTCCTGCACACGTTCCATGATGTCCTGTGTAATTTTACTAAGGTCCTACACACATTCCATGACGTCCTGCTCAACCCTACTGGGGTCCTGCACACGCTTCATGATGTACTGCACACTCCTACTGATGTCCTGCACACATTCCATGAAGTCCTGCTCATCCTTACAGGGGTCTTGCACATGTTTCATGATGTCGTGCACACTCCTACTAAGGTCCTGCACACATTCCATGATGTCCTGCACACCCCTATTGGGGTCCTGCACACGTTCCATGATGTCCTGTGTAATTTTACTAAGGTCCTACACACATTCTACGACGTCCTGCACACCCCTACTGGGGTCCTGCACAGGTCCCATGATGTCCTGCACACTCCTACTGATGTTCTGCACACATTCTACGATGTCCTGCACACCCCTACTGGGGTCCTACACAGGTTCCATGATGTCCTGCACACTCCTACTGGGGTCCTGCACAGGTCCCATGATGTCCTGCACACTCCTACTAAGGTCCTGCACACTCCTACTGAGGTCCTGCACACATTCTACGACGTCCTGCACACCCCTACTGGGGTCCTGCACACGTTCCATGATATCCTGCGCACTCCTACTGAGGTCCTGTACAGGTCCCATAATGTCATGCACACTCCTACTGGAGGTCCTGCACACTCCTACTGGGGTCCTGCACAGGTCCCATGATGTCCTGCACACTCCTACTAAGGTCCTGCACACTCCCACTGAGGTCCTGCACACATTCTACGACGTCCTGCACACCCTTACTGGGGTCCTGCACAGGTCCCAAAATGTCCTGCACACTCCTACTGAGGTCCTGCACACCCCTACTGGGGTCCTGCACAGGTCCCATGTTGTCCTGCACACTCCTACTAAGGTCCTGCACACTCCTACTGAGGTCCTGCACACATTCTACGACGTCCTGCACACCCCTACTGTGGTCCTGCACAGGTCCCATGATGTCCTGCACACTCCTACTAAGGTCCTGCACACTCCTACTGAGGTCCTGCACACATTCTACGGCGTCCTGCACACCCCTACTGAGGGGTTGCTGTAGTTCCACGACGTCCTGCATACTCCTACTGCGGTCTCGCATAGTCAACCGACACTTCAGCACACCCTGCGACGACTTCTTATCTTTGGTGCGCATATTACAAACACGCGCCACGCTCAAAAACAACCCTTCCGCATAGCGTCCTGTTCCAAGCCGGACGTTTAGAGTACACCACCCTAGAGAGCAAGGTATTTATATGGAGTCTCTAAGAAAACAATGACTGATAACGAAAAACACGTCATTTTTATAAACTAATCTTGAGAGGCCGGTTTCCGAGTTTCAAACGCCCGTTAGGGGCCCAGAAGTCATTATGGTGAGTTCTGACAATTATTTTCGTCATTCCCGTGGTCTATTACATCTAGTCACAAATTTTCGAGCGATTTGGTCCACGCCTTCCAAAAAAATGGTTTTCGACGGACGGAGGTGGAGGCGGGGGGGGTGGGGGAGGGGGAGGCGGAGGCGGGGGCGGAGGCGGAGGCGGAGGCGGAGGCGGAGGCGGAGGCGGAGGGGGAGGCGGAGGCGGATGCGGAGGCGGAGGCGGTGGTGGAGAACGTTTTGCGTACTTTGAGAGGTCATAACTTCAGAAAGCGGGGACCAATTGGGATGAAAAGTTGCACACATATGTAATTTCTTGCAGCGCGTCGAATAGTGTACAGCTCATACCTCTGTTGACGGTATGAATAGGTGATCTCATTGTAGGGCATCCGCGCGGGAAGAGATCAAAGCCAAATCCTGGTGAGCGCTTCGCGCTCACCACAATTTATTCAAGCGTTTAATCGCCTTATACACTGGTATTACTTCACGAGGGCAGTAGAGGCGGTTGGACCGAGGGCGCATAGCGGGCCGAATTACACCCAAGCCGCGATCCGACCGCCATCATCCTGGAATCATCCCGGCACAGCCTTCCTGCCGAGGGTCTGAATTCCCGTTCTCCTGGAAGAACATTTTCGATCAGTCTGAAATTCCGTTCTCTTCCAGGCCCAATGCTTAGCATTGGCCATTAAACACATCTCATCTTCACATATCTGAATCAGTCAGAGATCCACAACAGTTTCGCCTATTGCATTGGTTCGTGTCTCATCTATCGAAGAACTGTCGGTTCTGGTGCAGTGCATGACGAATGCGGTAGCAATGCACCGATGAACACTTCAAATCGGCCCCATTACTCTGAGAGTTTTAATCGCGAAATAACCGGGAATCAGCCCACCAGGCTCCGCAGCGGCTCCTGGTGAGCTATTTCGCGGCTATTTCTCGGCTTCTCACGGATCGGACAGGAAGTAGCCGAGAAAAAGCCGAGATATAACCGAGAAACGTTTAAAAGTAAACAAAATTAACCAAGACGCAACCGTCGCCGGCTCTCCGAGCCACCATCTGGGGCCACCAGCGGTTGGGCGGAGCCTCCAGAGGCTGAACGAGGTCCACGTACCTTGAACGTGGGTAATTTAACCGGCGGAGGGGCCCACATCTGAATCATGCCTTTGGAATGTTCCGTATATCTACCTGGAGAGCATTATTTCTCGGCTATTTCGCGGCGAGCATTATCTGGCGGCTATTTGGCGGCTATTACGAGGCAAGTAGGCATTTTGCGGCTATGCTGCGGCTATTTCTCGGCCAAAACTCTCAGAGTATGAACCCAACCAACACTGTTGCGAACGATTTTGTGAAACAAAATGTGAAACATTTATTAAGCAGGATTTACTAAGTATAGCACACAAGCATTAGTTGTGAATGTTGCAACAGAAGTATACATATATGGCAGCTGAAACTCAGCCGAGAATCTACCATAACATCGCATGTACGTCGTTTTACGGGGTGTTCTAGAATGAAATTTGTTTTAAATAGTTGCAGTGAATAGAAAAATTCCACAGTACAAGGATAGTAGTCTACCAGCACGTTTATGACACGCTGCGCTTTTTAAAACGCTACTTGCAGGAAATTTGTCAAGTGGAAACCGAGACCGGTTGGGGGAAGGAAAAAGATAACGCGCCCCACGGCGAGCTTGGGCTCAGACGGCGTGTCACGTTTGCGGCGTGGCCCAAGCAAATCCGAAAGATTTTAGGTCAAAATCCGTCTTTTCTGTGCTTTGCAAATTTTCCTCTTCTGTTGTAATATCTAGCCTTGCATGCCAGTTGTGTTGACCCTTAGGTATTCTTTTTTCGTTTTTGTTCACCCCAAGATGCGCTTTTAAATTCAGCTCGTCGTACTTATCTGTCCTAATCGTTCGAAGTTTCCAGAAGTTTCTTGACTTTGATTCGTAATTGGTATTCACTTTTTTATTTGATGTAAATAGCCTATTGTTCTTTGGTTTATTCCGACGTCGATCTGAGGTGACGGCGTCGAGAGTATAATAGGTTATCCTAAGAAGATTTCGTAATTTGGATTCTTCCAATTCTTCTTATCAACCTTTAGAATCAAACATTCTCACCTCGTACTACCCCCACTTAGGCTCCGAGCCAAAGTGTTAAAATATGCATCCAACGTGCTCGTGTGAAAACATGACAGATTTTCTGCTTATAATTTTCTATTCACTGGAACTCACAACCGCGCGTCACCGCGCTCAACTACATGCAACATTGTGGTAATCTATCTGGGACAGCGCTATCTAAGCTTTTCAGTCCACTGGCAATTTGACGTCTTTGAGGTAAAGTTTCAACAATTGCGCATCGTATTTCTCCATGCAGTCTAGATGAATTAAGGAATATTCGGTTGCCGGAATACTGTACGCGTTCACATCACGGTTGAACAATGCATAGTTCAATCTGGAAATGGTACCATTGGAAGGTTGGTGAGTTTGAAGAGAAAGAGACCAGATTCACTTACACAGCCAAGTTGTGCAGAAGCTTCACATGTACTTCCGCGCCGCCATGAATCTCCAAAAATATCTAAAGAAAACAATTCTGTTCTGCTTTTACACCGTACCTTTAATCTTCGAAGGAGTTACCTGTGACTTAATCCTGAGTTATCCAAAAGCTCCACTAACTGTCAGTACACTGCGCAAAGGGCAACGTATACGCTCACAAACATGGTCGAGATGAAAATAGGCCCGCACGGCCCCAACAATGTTGTCAACGATGTTTGAAGCACTGAAAACTATCCAGGATGACAGTACTTGAGCATTCCTGCCTTGCAAGCCTGTATTGTCCACCCCTATGAGTACTTGTGAGACAGAATGCCCGTGTACTGTCATCCTGCACAATTTTCAGCGGTACAAACCCCACTCACGACATGGTAGGTGTCATGCAGGCCTATTTTTGGTACTATCTTTACCATATTGTTAGCGTGTATGCCCCTCTAACTTTGCAGGTTAGTTTTTTTTATTCCACCCGTTTATGTGACGAACTTTGAAATAGGTTGTCTGGGACTCCAACGCAACTCACTCAGAGACTTTCGGCAACTCACGCAGGTAATCTAACATGTGACTCACTTTTCCGGGCTGTACTCGAATGCTCTACGCAATTTACTCCGCTGATCTTGCAAGTAGCTTATTTTTCCGATTGCTACGTCACCAAGAGCTTCTAATGAGTTATCTTCGACTTTGACGCTAGTCACATGGAGAGTTCAGGCATTTTGCTGCGAGAGTGCTTCAAGTTACTCGCTTTCCTATCGTCTATTGATGCATGCGAACATTTTTACATTCATGAAATACATCTTAATGGACGAAGCAAGTTATTTGCGATATGAACCCGACAAATTACTCGACAGTTTGTACGTGAAAACTGGAAAAGACTTTGTTCGGGAGTCCCTCACCTGCAACTTCGCGTCTCAATATGTGCACCCAGTATGCACCCACTCTGAAGATTTCAAATGGGATGCAGGACGACAAGGAACGACGACAGATAGCCTTATATACAGCACTAATTACTCAACGTACTGCCCGTGTCAGACTAATTGCATCAAGTTACTGCATGTGACGGACTAATTACCTCAAGGTGCTGCCTGTGGCTGACCAGTGTCCCCAAACCCGCACAGGTCAAAGTAAAGTGACAGCTTAGGAGTAAATGCAATGCAATCGTCTTTGCGATTAATATTTGAGTTTTTACCGCGATCCAGAACACTTCGAGAGTTCTGCGAGCTGTGATCGCGGGCTCACGTGATAAACGGTCCGTGACCGCCAGTTCAAGCGTGTAAGGTTAGCATGGATCCTGAAGAGACTTCGCGCTTACTGTTAAAGGTTGGCGCGAACTTGGTGGCATATGCTATAACATAGTTACACCGGGTTTGCGCCAACCTCCGATGGGGAACGCAAAGTCTCTTCACGATGCATGCCGATGTTATTTCGTGAAAGCGCACGCGGTGGTTTCCCAGAGGTCTGGCTGTTTTGGACTTATAGAGACCACCTAGATGCTCTGAGTTGTCATATACAAGTTCCCACAATACGACCCTTCCGGCGATACCTCCCCTTTGGCACTCAACTCCAACACCCATTCTACACCTGGTGAAAATTCAAATGAAAAAAATAATTTCGATCTGTTTCACTGGATTCCGGCTAAGCAGTCACAGCAACGTATTTTAAGAATACGACACATTCACATGCCCCTCACCTATGTTCGCCATGCAACGCGCATACCTAATCTATACCTACACATATTCACAAATGAAACATGCGATTGTAGTACTTTGTACTTTTCTGAACAATGATTTCTCCCTCAAACAGACACAATGACACACGCACACACTCAAGTTAAGCGAAATATACAAATAGTAGAGTAGTGGTGATTAGTTTTTCGTCTCCTTTTTGTTTGCACTAGTTTTCTATGAAATAAAAAACTGCAAGCGATTCACGTTTAACTTCAGTAGGTGATTCTATAGTTGTGTGCGCCTAGATATAATGTCGTATACTTGTTGGAGGCGCTTCATTCAGTTTTAAACTTATGTAAACAAATTTTGAGCCAACTTTATTTTTTTGGTATAAAGTTTTGATTCCTTCTCCCTCACCTGACAGACGTTATATTCCTGAAGAAAAGGGATGAGCGACGTTATCTCGGCACCTTCAACATCCATTTTCAAGAACTCTACCTTTGTACCGTCATTGTTCTTCTTGACGAGGTCATCTGGAATCGGAGGGTTGGGAAGTACATACTTCTGCGGAATTTGAAACTGAAATTTCTTAAAAACCCTAAATAAAAGATAACAATCTTTGTTTCGACTTCTGTTCAGCATTGAAGCAACAAAGAAGAAAGATTCCACACCTGCCGAACGCAGGGGCGGGGGGGGGTCCTCGTCGAAAAGAACCTAAGATATGCGTCCCGAAATGGAGCTGGTCGTCGAATTTTTTTTCTTCTTGAAGTAAGAAGACCGGAACAAGTGATAAGTAGGCGAGGTGTCCGACCAATACGGCAGCTGTGCGACTAAGGTTCAGCCGAAATTCAGAAAATTCTGGCGGTTGGTCAAAGACACGTGTGGGCGCGTTGTCTTTGCCTCGGTGAATTGTCCGTTCCTTCCTGCGTAGCTTCGTTGCGACGACATCGTGTAGAGAACAGTAGTAAGCACTGTATATGAACGTCACTGGTAGCGACACCTCACAGTGAATCTTTCTTTCGCAGTTCCGAAACCATTTCAACATTACCTTGTTATTCGTAAAGATAGGGTCTCGGGGCTGGAACACCCCTGTCGTCAGCTCCAAGTCATTGGGGTTAGCGAGTATGGCTGAAGAAGAAAACCCTCACTTCGTACGTTGTGATCACATGGCCGAGCCAGTCGTCGTAGTCGTGGAAAGAAGGACGAGCCAAGCAGGTGTCGGCGCGCAGTCGCAGCTGACGTCCCGTAAATTGTATGTTGCCCACATGCAATTCTAAAGGCTTTCCTAGAACCTGCAGTACCTGAACGTGCTTTATTCAAGAATAGTCGAGAGGCTCTGTAAGACTCTGCGTTGACTCTCGAGGATCGTCTTCAACGTCGACACGCAGTGCGTCGGAGTCGAGGGAAGGTGGTGGACCCGTGTGCGGCTCATCGTAGAGGCTTTAGTCGCCCCTGCGGAAACGATCAAATCATCTGTAGGCTCTTACGTGAAAGACTGTACCTTTGCCTGGAACACACTTGGTCTTTCAAGCAGTTCTGCGAGCATGATGTGCGTCCTGGCGGAAGTCTTCGAGGATGCCGCCTCCGACGCTGTTTCCGGGAAAGTTGATTTCATGCAGTTTAGAAGTCCTTGCGATTCGAGCTGGATGAAGCAGCCCAAGCAGCGTAGTCCTATTTTTGACTTGTTGATCGAATGCAAACAGTGGGAGGCGTTTAGTGACAACTCGCCCAGCCTAGTTCCACTCGCGCGGCGCTTCAGCGACGACGTGAAAGCAGGGGCTTTCCTACGCGCGCGTCGCATTTACCCGTCGAACTGCCACTAAACGCCTTTTCTTTTGTGCATTCGATCAATAAGCCCCCCTGACTTATCATATACTCCCTATAAGAATTTCTAGAGCAACTCAGAAGAACAAAGAAAAACTATATTGGTGTTCAAGAAATTTTCGTTGAACCTTATATAGCTAGCAAACGCAAAATGGTCTTTGAGATAAAGAGAGCATACTTATAGAGTATTCTTTTGTGCTGAGATTAGAATGCGCAGCAATTGTGGCCTGTGTGAATTGTCCATTGATCATTTTGTATCGCAATACGACGTCCCATGACTGGTTGGCCTGCAGTCGATTCTCTACGAAAAATCAATGGATTTGACAAATACTTCCAACCAGGTATCCAGATACCTTGTCGTATCCATATATTCGACATCTTTTCTCGCTAAACTTCTGAATTTCCACATCAAAGCTAATGTCACTGCCAAATCCAAGAGAGTATATGCTGGAATTTTTAAATGGATTTGGCGTTTGCCTGGCTCAGAATAAGCTAGAGATCCAACCTACAGTTCCCCTTAGGCATTCGCGCCGCATTACAGACATACTTTCCGCCATCGTCGAGAGTGCCGAATCGGACAAGATTCAAACAGAATACCTACAGAGACAGTTTTGTCGATAGAGGCGGTGAGCTCAAAAAAAAGGAAAACAAACCTCTGGCACCAAATAGTAGTAGAGCGCACCGAGGTCGGCATAAAGTCGTAACTCACCAAGACGTTTTGCTCGCTTTTCAGCAGTTTCATTGTAAAATTCCAGAACCCAATCGTCAGGACGTACTGCCCTTTTTGATGGAATCTCTTCTAGTATCCTTCCATCTCAAAAAAGGTTTTCTTGCATATCCTTCATCGAAGACAAATGAGCCCGCGATCCATTGGTGGTCAAGTGAGCCTGCCTC
The DNA here is from genome assembly GCA_029168955.1 of Aplectana chamaeleonis. Classification (NCBI taxonomy): domain Eukaryota; kingdom Metazoa; phylum Nematoda; class Chromadorea; order Rhabditida; family Cosmocercidae; genus Aplectana; species Aplectana chamaeleonis. Next base: position 41,871 of record JAPDOI010001250.1, on the reverse strand, counting down.
GGTCAAGTAGTTTTATGAATTTGGTCCGTGAGGAGAAGGAAAACAACATGGAAACTTCAATAAACGACTACTTAGGAAATCCCGGTTGGCACCTCGAAGCCAAATTTCATCACATTTTCTTGTTTCTGTTGTGACTTGGAGGTGACGGAGCATATTTCGCAACGTTTTGCACTTTCTATCGTGATGTGACAGGACAAGCCAATCATAGACGTCTTGGTGCGTCACAGACGACAAGAGTGACGTAGACTGTCAGTCTCCGGCGCTAGACCGGCAGGTCGCCTCCATGTGACAACCACAATTTCCTAAGCTAAAGCGACAGAGCGGGGCTAGCTCGCATTATGAAATGGAAAAATCAATCAACCAGCAGCGTTAAATGAGTGGTTAAGGATGCACACATTTTACGCGACCACACGCGCAAATTGATCCGATTTAGGCACAGTTGGACTGCGGTTCCACTTGTGGCATTGAGTAAGACTACAAACAATGAATAAGAGTCAGTAAAACATATTCCTCACTAGCTAATCTGCGGATATGATAGAGTGTCCCATTTGACCACGAACCAAGGTAGACGATCAACAGCAAAGAAATTGCCGCTGCACAGGTCATAACCCATTTCCGCTGCATCTGAAGGCCTTATTCAGTTGTATACACAAACGGACCGGACTAGACAATTATTTCTCTCTCTCCTTGATAGCAGACTTCCAAAACTACTCACAGCGCTTTTCATAATCATATGACCACCCGAGAAACAGACATTTTTGAGAAAACTCATAACCTAAAGTTCATCTACGCAATCGCGTTCAGTCTGCAAAGTCCACGCTGAATGCGAAAGCGTGTTGCGGCGCTGTTTCGAGGAACCCCAGACAGGGATGTCGGATCACCCAGACGGTTTCCGCTTTTTTTTTCGCCGCGGCGCCATTTGATACTACCTGTGCATCTTTCTTTCACCCGGTTCATCTGATATTTCCTGCAAATTATCCTCCCACCCCTTTTTCCTCCAGTGTACTGCATTCCCGCGTTTCACACCTTAACAAATACTTCTGGCAACTCTGCAGTCGAAAACGGACTTTTAGCATTTCATCATTTTTTCATCGGAGTGATTGCTATATCAGGTTGAATACTTGCGGAACCAGGCATCATCCTCGAAAAAAAAAAGTGGGAAAAGCTCTGCACCTTAGTTCGAAATCCTCACTGCTTTTGTACAAATCTTACAAATTCTCACAGCTTCTCTACAAAGGGCAGGGACTCGGGGTGAGCGAAAGCTTCATTTGAAAGGTGATTGGATGATGATCCGTGAGCGAAGGAAAAACGCGAAAAAATACATATAGAAGTGCCTAAATGCGGCACCCCTGAAGTCCGGAAACTACACCCTTATCAGGAGACCCCGCCCAGCACAGTGATCCTTTCGGAAGAAGATTCAACACGTGAAAAGCCGATCAGCAAAAGAAATGGCTTTGATAATTCGGTCGATAAGATACGATCACGTTATCGCATGGAAAGACTTCATTCCTTCACACCGGTCAATCCTCACATTCTCAAAAAATTGACATCACACAAGAGATCCTGCTTTCATGAAAAAAGTGCCTTATCGTCTCTTTTCGCAGATCTTTCTGACGCTGCTGTCACAATAAGCTCTTGACCTATCATAAGCTGTAAGAAACTGAACACCCGTAATTTATCGTGAACACTGCCTTCAAAGAGGAAACCTTTAAGAAAGATGGTGTTTTTTCTTACTCGCATTTGGTCATATCACGGTCAAACTGGACAGCAAGAATGGTTTTTTAACTTTTAACTCTCACGGCGGTATGACCTGCGTTTATCCGACCTGGACCTAAATCTAATATCTCTTTTTTTCAAGCTGGTGCCTAGCGCCTGCCCAGCTCCTTGCCTAGTTTCTTGCCCAGGAAAATTAACTCGGGTGGGAAGGGGGGTGTCGTAATTACTTTGCGGTCCTTACCAACGGGCCGGACCGCTGAACCCTACCAGCTCGCCCATCCAGCATAATACTCACATTTCGTTGACCGTTCTCTTCAGATGAAGAATCGAAAGTGATACTCCGTTATCTTACCTACTTTGAAATCACACGTATCTCATCCCCTCGTTTCCTATCTCGTGGAGGTTTCCTGTGTTACCCGTTTGTTCACCCTGTTCTCTCCTGTGTAGGCTTAAGAAACCACTTTCCTTCATGAAGAGAGAGGTCGCGTTAGCTATATACCTTCTAACAAAAGCAAGCTCTCAATTCCTCCGAATAAGCGAAAATGACGAGGAAGGCACTAGGGGGAACTCACAGCAAGAAGCCCTCTGTTCCACCCGCTCAGACCACCTTCAACCATGTTCATACTTTTGCGATAGCGGCGAATGCCGCGGTATGTCACCAGGAAAATGGAAATATCGATATCGGTACCCTTATCAGACATTTGGATTCTCATTTTGAACTGTGTCAGACATCTGGGGTGGTAGTAAGCGGATCTAACGATGAGTAATTAAATGATCTGACAGAGAATATGTAAAGAGTGTGTGAGTGAAGAGAAAGATTGATACCATCTATAAAACGTCGAAATTCACATCATTGTAGCCGCGAGCGGCGCGCGCGACGCCTGGGCCTCCGTCTGCCCTCCGCTCTCTCACTGTCGCTAACCTCCGCTCCGAACCAGAGCGTGTAGGAACCAAGTGAATTTCGCCGTTTTATAGCCTGTGGCTATCGAAAACTCCTCCGGAGGACTTTTTCGGAAGCTATCCATCATTTTCTTCATTCATACACTATTTTCATGTTCCCTGTCAGCTCGCGGTTTAGTCGCGTTTTCGAATCCAATTACTACCACCCCTGGGGTGCGTTCCAAGAACGTTTCCACGACTCCGTGGGAGGAAAAACAACCTTCAGATGGAAAAACTTGCTTTCCGTGGATGCGAATAATAACTGAACATTGCTCCCACGTGGCTGTGGCTACGTTTCCATGGACGCGTTTTGCCATGGGAACGTTTTTGGAACGCACCCCTGATTTATCATTTTCCTACTGATAATCGCGGCATTTGCCGCTTTCACAAGAGTATGATGAAGGTGTCACGAGCTTAACAGGGGCAAGACGAGCACTTTTTTCTTGGTCAGAAGCCCCGTTCTTCCCTTCATTCTCGACTTCTCCCTTCATTCAAAGGCAGTGTTCACGATAGTCTTCAATTTTGAGATTATTCGCTATATTGTTTAAAGGCAGTGTTCACGATGGATATCGCACTCGAATTCGACCCAAAAATGAGATTGTTTGGTCGTGAGGTAACTAAGAGTGAAGAAACAGCAAAGAAAATCGTCCAGAATAAATCAAAATAATGGTTTCTAAATTCAGGGCGTGGACGAGAATCATGGGCCCTGCTGATTTCAGCAAGCGCGCGCTAATCGAGAAATCTGCGCTAATCGATAATGCTAGCTGCGGCAGAGTTGCTTGGCAATTTGCCATCGAATCGTGTGCGGCGCTACAAGCTCGTCCGATTGGGGGCGGACCGGAATAGGAAGGCGCACCGGGATAGCTTTCAAAGCAGTTTTTATTGATTGCTGGCCAGTTTTCGTTGCTTTCTTCGACCCTATCCTCTCCAGCATCTGCCAACTTAGTGTGTCACACCGAGACCTCGAGAACGAGATTTATCGTGAACACTGCCTTTAAAGGCAGGGTTCTTGATAAAATCGGTTGTTGTGCTATCGCCATGGAATGGTAGCTCTAACCATGACAAAAATGAAAATAAGTACAAAATTGAAGAAAAAACGCTCAGGAACAAGTTATGGCTTGGTGTCCTCCCGCCCCCAAATATCGAGATTTGTGTAAAAGCCTGTTTTGTCAACTTTTATTTTGCTTCGAAAGCAATTTCTGAGCATTTCTGGACACTACTGACTACTTTGACAGCAAAATAATGGGCGGATAAGCAAGCATTATTGAAAATCTCGTTAATTAGGGGGCCGGCCGACACCGGTAATTAGCCGTTATACTTTGTTTTTGAGCGTGTTTACCGCGAATTTCCGGGTTTAATCACTTAGTTTTACTTTTGTGATGACCAAATCTACTTTCCCATGAAGAGAGCTCAAAAGTTGGTTTTATCGCGAACCCTGCCTTTAAGTGGCCCCCGGGTAGAACTAAAGTGACGTAGAAACTGAGAAAAACGCACCAGAAGAACGCGAAATCCTTAAGTATCACCCCGCCTCGTAAAGTATCACAGGAAGTGTTTGTTGCGACAACGAAATCTTTTGTAGACCCGTCCTTTGCGATTCTCTACTCTCTACTGCTCCGTTCTTTCCTTGGGGCCCTAACTAATCCTGATTCGCTTAAAATATTCTTCTATTTTCGATTGACCCAATTTTCCACCGGTGACAACCACCATGAACATGTTCATCCAACCGGGCAACTAGTCCACGTTATAGAATAATGTCACCGAAATACGATGTTCTAATGCGTTTCTCGCCGTCTCTTGGTAATTTTGGTAACACTTGGAGGCCAACGCATTGTTTTATGTGAAAAACTCGCGGACGAAAATCATCGTGAACACTGCCTTTAAGGTTTCCCCCGTCAATCGTTTGGGTTCGACGCTCAATACGGGCCTCAGACAACTCGTCCACTATGCTATCGCCCCTGAAATTCAGGCAGTCTTCGAGGTGCCATAACTTTATTCATAGTGGACTCTAAGCGATTCTGGAGACAGCAGTATGATTAGCGCAGAATTCGCTTTAGAGGCAGTGTTCACAAAGAAAAGTTGCACGTTTTTTTGGCTTAAATGTAAGCTTTGGGTCCCTCTAAGTAGATTAAAAACGGAAAAGCGACAAAAAAAAACGGCCGGTAAGTGAGTGGAAATCTTGTTGGCCAGCCAACCCATTGGGCCACTCCGCCCACGTCCTATAACAGTTGCCCTGAATTCATGGTTAGATGAGCGATGGTTTCCGATCAAAAGCCCCGTTCTTCCCTTCATTTTCACCGTCTCTCTTTACTCATACAACAGGTGCGGACTGACCGCTGGCAATAAAGGCCTCTCCGGGCGGTACGCCGGCAAGGTGCGGGCGGATTGCTGCTCATCGTGGCCTCGGCGGGCGGATCGCTGGCTATCAAAGCCCTTGCTGGCGGATCGCTGCGTTTTGGCGGGCGGATAGCGGCACCTGGGAGACTTGATCACGCTAGCGGGTGGATCGCCGGCAAGCTCTAAAGCGGCGATCCGCCCGCAACCTGCCAGCGATCCGCCCGCAACGGCTTTGGTAGCCAGCGATCCGCCCGCTGAGCTATAAGATGCAGCGATCCGCCCGCAACCTGCCAGCGATCCGTCCGCCAGAGCTTTGATAGCCAGCGATCCGCCCGCCACTGCCTTGATAGCCAGCGATCTGCCCGCCACTGCCTTGATAGCCAGCGATCCGCCCGCTCAAATTTTACAAGCTGAAACTTGTCAATTATTGACGAGTTCTTTCCTGGTATCAGGATCATGCGCAGAGTAAGTAAACCGAAGGGTATAAAAGGCGCTCCATCGCACTGAATGCTCAGTAGGAATTTCGAGGCCGATTCTGAAAGGTGACTTCAAGCCACCTTTGAAGGATCACTTAGAGGCCGAGAAATAATTTTTGGCAGCTGAGGGGATGGTCCCACGGCTAGGGGGGGGGAGTGCTCCCGCACACGGAGACGGTGGTGGGAAACATCGGAATAACCCATATGAGGCATCGAGGGCGGATAGCTGGCTACTGTCGGGCGGATCGCTGGCTACTGCCGGGCGAATCGCTGGCTACTGCCGTGCGGATCGCTGACAACTGCCGGGCGGATCGTTGGCTAGTCGCGGGCGGATCGCTGGCTACTGGCGGGCGGATGGCGGGGGGGGGAATGTCGATCCGCCCGCCGAATGCCAGCGATCCGCCCGCACCTACTGTCTGAGTACTCAGGTAAGCTCGCACACATCGGCTGCAAAAAACGGGAGTTACAAGCCTCGGACAACTCGTCCACTATGCCGCCCTGGCTGAATTTTGAGGGGCCATAACTCCGTTTCCAGGGGGTCTTGTACGATTCCAGGGACATCATTGGAATCAGCCTGAGACCGTTTTGAAGATAGGCGGAAAAAACAGAAAAACGAGTTTTATCGTGAACACTGCCTTTAAACCAAGCACAGGAGCTGGCAAAGAACTTTGGGTCAAACTCTGCCTCGATAGGCAGTGTCCACGATGAAATAAGTGGGCGTGCTGGCTGATCATCGCTCCTTCCTTGGGATGATAATTGGATATTTTATGATTGATTTCTATGATTGATTTGCTTTTCAGAAGCCAGGCCTACACTAACAAAGAGGCCAGTTCGCTCTCCGTGCTGCAGTACCACATATTGGAAGGCTTGGAATATTTTCAAGATGGAAACCTCCTGAGGCGCTATCAAGGCTGAGATATGTAGACCGACCCTTCATGGTTGAACCGAGTGAGCAGGTGACGTTCTATTTGCATAGAAGAACCCCATTACGTGGCTGCTACTGGCTGGAAGTGACGAGTGTGTAGAAAGATGTCAATGGAAGATCAGTACGAGCAGCTGGGACCGGCAAAGTCGGGCCTGAATCCACCGCCACCTCCACTAGGCGGTGATCCAAAACGACCAATGATTATGCTACCTGCAAGGACGCCTGGACAGACTACACTCGGACAGTTTGCACTCAGGTGTGACCTTAACACATTCCCATCTGTCAAAGTCTGTAACCGTATGTGCAAATTTTCAGGCCAGGAGATGACGTCGACTTGAGCTCAGAGCGTGGCGGGACCATTGTTGGAGGAAGTGTAGAAGGTTAGTCAGTTGTTTAGACAAGAATAGTTGATGGAGCGGAACCCAGTTTTTTTTTAATTCAGGGAAAACAACCAAATCAAAGTCGAAGGAGCTACCCGTTGGTGGATCTGTAGAGAAAGAAAAGGAGAAAGAGAAGCATGTTAAAACCAGAATAGCGAAACCTGTACATATTGACATTAAGCCCTATGCTGAGCCGGTAGGTGCATATACTGGCCTTTCGTCAGTTCTAGTCTTGCGAATGGACAAAGTGCGGCATGAAACTAGATGGGAGGGGAGCACTCAAGATTTTTAATAAAATCTATTATAAGAAACCTTTTTAACCTGTTTCAAACACGTGATACGACACGTTTAACACGTTTCTAACACGATTAGCACGTTTAAAATACGTGTTGGAGAAAATCTCCGTTTCTGTGGTTGAATCTTGAGTGCCCCCCCCCCAACTAGTTTCAATCCCAAGGTGCAACCATTTACGGCGAGCCGTGCGGTGATCGCGACACCAACAGGCAACCGCGATCTCGACCATTTGCTAGACTAGAATTGGCGAAAATTCTGTACCTACAATACAGAATCACGCCATCTTCTCCAAATGGCGAGTTTTTCAGAAAATGCTGAGGTTTTGCCACACCATAACACTCGTGCTGCTAGTAATCAGTTTTGCACTGATGGTGTTGACAGTTATCCAGTTTGTTGACGTCTTCATATGGCTGCCGATGCTGTTTGGTGAACAGGAATAACTCCCAATGAGAACGGAGCAATTTTATTATGTTTATGGAATGTAACATATCTTCACGCCTACTTGACACATAATTTTATACAATGTACATTTTCAAATAAAGTGTTGCTGCCTTTTATATTGTTTTTGAGTAAAGGGGTTCGCAGAGTTGAAGTCGCGGCGTTGCTCGCAGCGACGAACATCACTGGGTGATGCAATATCGATTACATTCGGCGACTACCGACGCGGAGTGAAGGGCGACGAGGGGGCACCGCAGAGTGTATTGACGCCGCGACGGCCCCGCATCACTCCTAGCGAGCGACAACCGACGCCGCGACGATAATGTTCTGAAACATTTTTGTCGCCGCGTAAAGGTTGACGCTCGGCAACCACTCGCCGCTCGGTGCAACTCTGCAGACCTCTTGAGCCATTGCGTTTGTTGTCTTTATACCTCCGTCGTCGAGAAGTGCAATCCTATAATATCGATCGTGCCGCGCGAACAATGTAGAAATGCACTGCGTCTGGCTGCCCGGCGGCAAAAGTATGGGCGACTCTGAGGCGGCGTTCAGGGGACTATCCTAGGCGGGGGTGGGCATGCTCGGTAGCCTTACCAATCGCTGATTAATTTCTTTTCTGTCTGGAATCGTAGGTGCCCCCCCTGTCTAGGATAGCGCCGAGCACCGCTGATTGTGCTACCAACAATAAACATATTAACGTTTATTCAGATAGACATCTATGGAAATGCTTTAATGTCATGTAAGTTGATAGAGTAGACGACTTAAGTTGTACCATTTGCAACGATCTATATGTGTAATCATGGATTAGCCGAAGATCATACCGACCCAATCAAGGGCGCCCAGAAATTGCAGGAAAGACAGGAAGAAGATGAGGAAGCTGACAATGATCATAGCCAACGAAACCATGTAGATTGTCCTGAGTATGGGCTGAAAGAAGATACAGATTGATTATGTTCATAGTGGAGGTCGCTATGTATATAACGAGAAGCAACTCACCGGTTCTGTCAGCTTCGCCATTCTGCCCACTAGTGTTATACTAGAACAAAAACAAGCTTTCTCAGGCGATTCTCAGTCCCTAGCAGCCTGACAGTTTCTCTGCTGTTGCTCTCCGGGCCACTGCTGCTCGCCCGGAAGGCAACACCAGCGGCCTGGAGATTGGGAAACCAGCCAAATTGTCAGTCAGCCATGTAGGCCCCGGTCATAGTTGGTGCTATTTGCATCTGCATCCCCCCCGCACCCCCCAACACCCCCCCGCACCCCCCAACACCCCCCAACACCACCCCGGTCGATACGTATGTTTAAAATGATGGAGTGAGGTTGAGAAAATCACTCGATGCATCCAACTAGATATGACGATGATTACGTGGCCAACAGGATTGCACCTGTTCAGAGAAATAGTGAAGGCGAGTATGGTGAAGTCACGGAGGTAGCAGTAAGGTTAGCTTTCTAGTGATACGCAATGTTTTATCTTCGATCCGCCCACCCGGTGATTTTCTCATCCACGTATTGCATGGATATCGACCGCGTCGGATACATTGAGTGATTTTCTCAACCTCACTCCATCATTTTAAACATACGTATCGACCGGGTGGGTGTTGGGGGGTGCGGGGGGGGATACACCGAGTGATTTTTGCATCCCATTTCCAATGCATTCTGTGTGTATCGACCGGGCTGGAGGCGTCGGCTCATACAACTATGACCGGGGCCGTAGTATGTACGAAAAGTACACCAACCAGCTATGAGTCTTGACAATGCAGAATTGTCCACACCAGCGCATTCGCAATGTATCAGATTATTGTAGGTGAGAACAGTGCTCAAATCAATAACAAAACATCAAAAATGTGGATAGCAACGCCCATGCTGTGAATGCCATCGATCAGCACGACGTCGCTGTCCTACTGTTTCGAGAGTTTTGGCCGGTAAATAGCCGCGAAATAGCCGAGAAACAGCCACCAGGCTCCGCAGTGGCTCCTTGAGGGCTATTTCCCGGCTATTTCGTGGCTACTTCTAGGCCTTTCACGAAACGGACATGAAGTTGGCAAGAAATAGCCGAGAAGCTCCGAGAGTTTTGACCGCGAAACAGCCGGGAAATAGCCCACGAGGCTCCGCAGCGGCTCCTGATGGACTATTTTGCGGCAATTTCTCGGCTACTCAAGGAACGGACAAGAATCAGCCGAGAAATAGCCGAGATATAACCGAGAAATATTCAGAAGTAAACAAAGTTAACCAAGACGCATCCGTCGCCGGCTCGCCGAGACACCATCTGAGGTCGCCAGCGGTTGGGCGGGGCCTCAAGAGGCTGAAAGAGGTCTAAGGACCTCAAACTTGGGTAAGTGAATCGACGGAAGTGCTGACTTCTATGTCATGCATCTGGAATGCTCCGTATATATCTACCTGGAGAGCACTTTCTTTCGCGGCGAGCATTATTTGGCGGCTATTTAGCGGCTATTGCGCGGCAAGCAGGCATTTAACGGCTATTTCTCGGCCAAAACTCTCAGAGAATAACGAGAAGTAACCAAAAGTAACCCAACCGTCGCCAGCTCGACGAGCCACCATCTGGGGCCGCCAGCGGTTGGGCGGGGCCTCAAGAGGCTGAAAGAGGTCTAAGGACCTCAAACTTGGGTAAGTGAATCGACGGAAGTGCTGACTTCTAAGTCATGCATCTGGAATGCTCCATATGTATCTACCTGTAGGGCATTATTTCTCGGCTATTTCGCGGCGAGCATTATTTGGCGGCTATTCTGCGGCGAAGCATTATTGAGCAGCTATTTCAAGGCTATTTCGCGGCAAGCATTATTTGGCGGCTATTTAGCGGCTATTACGCGGCAAGCAGGCATTTCGCGGCTATTTCTCGGCCAAAACTCTCAGAGAATAACGAGAAGTAACCAAAAGTAACCCAACCGTCGCCAGCTCGACGAGCCACCATCTGTGGCCGCCAGCGGTTGGGTGGGACTTCCAGAGGCTAAACGAGGCCCAACTATCTCAAACATGGGTAATTTAACCCACGGAAGGGGTCACATCTGAAAAATGCCTCTGGAATGCGCCGTACACCAACTTGGAAAGCATTATTTCTCGACTATATCGCACAAAGCACCATTGGGCGACTGCTTAACGGCAAACATTGTTTAACGGTTCTTTCTCGGATATTTCGCGGCGAGCATTATGTGGCGCCTCTTTCGCGGCTAATACGCGGCAAGCAGGAATTTCCTGGATATTTCGCGGCTAGTTCTCGGCAAAAACTCTCAGAGTAGGGACCATCTCAAACTCAAACAGGAGTTGGCTGCAACCAAACTTTGATTTCAGGTGATCGATACCGGAATCAATGACTGATATTTAAAGACAGGGTTCGAGCAACATCAATGTCGAAAAAACGGCTAAAAACAGGCCACAAATAGCTTTATACGGCCCAAAAACTAGAATGTGCAATGCCTCGCCCCGCCCACTTCCTCAATGGTCGTCGAGAAAAAAAGGCGGGGCGTGCATGCCACATTCAAGTTTTAACGAGCCGTATAGGTCTATTCATAGCTGGTTTTCGCCCGTTTTTCAGAAATTAATGTTGGGAAAAGATCTAGACTTTCAAATTTCTGTAGAAAAAATCGAATACTGTCTCTTACGCGAGCACTGCCTTCAATAAACTTCTTAAAAGTTTTAGATATTGACAGTTTAACCAACCTTGCGAACATTTCTTTTCTCCTTGAAGACTGACCCCCCCCCACCAAAAAGAGTAACACCCAGGCAGTAGGGTGGATCTCCCAATCTCCGTGCCACTGCTGTTGCTGTTAGGGCTAATTGAAGGAGCCCATTGAACAACAGCAGTAGCCCGGGGAACAACAAAAGCCGACCCATAGATTGGGAGTGCGAGGCAAGCTGTCAGCTGAGAGTCGCCTGAGTATGTGGCCTCACTGTGAGAGAAATCGCCGGGAAACTGCCTAAAATTCGCCGCGAATCTGGTTTATAAAGAATCTGACGCGAAACTACAGCGAGCCGCGAACAACCTGAGGAACTGACACGAGTTCACCGGGAAAATACTGCGAAAATCACGCAAACTTGCAAAGAAATCTTTGCCGCAAATTTACCGCAAAAGCACCGCCAAATAATCGCGAAATTACCGCGAATTCCATTGTCGTCACTGCAATGACAGCGCCATACTCGCACAGTAGGTGCGGACTGACCGCTGGCAATCAAGGCCTCTGCGGGCGGTACGCCAGCAAGTTGCGGGCAGTTTTCTGCCCATGGCATTGACAGGAGTTGTCTCTGCGGGCGCATCGCTGCATTTGGCGAGCGGATCGCTGACTACTGACGGGCGGATGGCGGGAGATGTCGATCCGCCCGCCAGAAGCCAGCGATTCGCACGCACCTATCGTCCAAGTGGTGCAGCAGCGGAGATGGCTCATTACATAGAGCAAAGGGATGGCTAGGTTTCATTGTTCGAAAATTCAGTGCCGGAAATCACCGCAGATTCGCGGCGTTATCCCGGCATTTTCGTATTTCTACGTGGTCGATGTACTGGGGTCTTCGCAAAATAAAAGCAATATCTTTATTTCACCTCGATTTCGCCGCGGAATTTCGGTTTGGATCCGGCACCGACTCTGAGAGTTTCGGCCGAGAAGTAGCCACGAAATACCGGTTTTCCGCGGAATAGCCGAGAAATAGCCGGAAAATAGCTGGTTACCGCCAAATAGCCTAGAAATAGACGAGTATTAGCGGCCAATTAATGCTCGCCGCGAAACAGAAGTCAAATAATGCCAATTACCGGAAAATAACCCAGAAATAGCCCACTGAGGAGCTGCTGCGGTGCCTCGCGGGCCATTCCTCGGCTAAAACTCTAAGAGGAGTCAACTGGTTCCCGTAACATTCACGGTAGCACCTGGCCGATTCCTTCCGAAGCGAAGTTTGCATTTGGATTAGGGCACAACAGATGAGGGCATATTCGGGTTTTCCATGTAGGAGTGGTTCTAGAAGTGTGGTTATCCATAGGATTGGGTATCTTATCAACTGTTTTCTCTACCGTCCTAGGTCAACAGCGGTGAGCACCATTTTATAGAAGAAGTCTTACGAAAGTGGCGAGTTTTACTACACACAGATGTTTCTCCAGAGAATGGTCCATACCTGCCTATCGCATACTTTCAGTTATGGCGGACGCCTACGAGAATGTGGGACCACCGCCCGGAACTCCTGTATCAGTCGGCGGTACGCTTCCACCACCTCCACCAAAATCAGTCAAACAAGCAGCAAAGGGTCAAGATGCTTATGAGAAGATGGGACCAACGTCGAAGTTTGTGGAGCCTCCGCCTCCACCGGACTTGGAAACATACTCGTTATCGTCAAAGTGAGCATTTTTGAGCACCTAATGTCAGAGAAGTATGTTCCTTGAAAGTGCATAGACTTTTGGGCTGTACCAACCGCAGAAAAGACTTCGAAAAGACTTAGCGGAACATTGTGTTCTACGGTGCCTAGGTGGGTGAGAAACTAGTTAGAGGGGGACCACTCAGGATTCAGTTGGAGAATGAATCATACCGCTCTCTGGAATCGACGTATTCCCATGGAGTCCCCACGATAACAATGACTGATAACGCTATCAGACATATGATATCAGCACAAATTTTCATTTTCATGGATAAACCATTCCATTTTCTCGAGTGCCCCCCCTCTAACTAGTTTCATGCCCCTAGGGGGCCGTAGATACAAGGCCACAATTTCGACTTGGCTTAAATTTCTAAAGGTTAGACTTTTGCCACCGCCGAGAAATACTAGTGTTTAACACGTTCACACCAGATTTCCTGTTGTAAGACGTTGGTACAGCATTTTAACAGCGGATAAAACACAACAAACACAGACGCGTCAAAAAAGTGAAGTGAACGTGTTGATATTCGAGTAACTCACAGCGGTGGCAGTTCACTAAACTTTGGAACGTATAAACGAATAACATAGAAGTGCACTCTTGACGTTTCAGAAAAGCCAAAGCCCGTCAGAAGAAGGCAAAAAAGTCTACCGTAAGTTCTTCCCAGCAAACTTCTACAGTACATAGTTATCTATTAAACTGTTTTTTTTTCAGGATAAACTTGTGTACGTCATGTATGCGGCCATTGTGCTATGGGTGCTGATGGCGATTTGGACTTTTTTCCTATATGCGCATTCGGTTGAGCTTATCAACCTGATACCAAGTCTCCCCTCTGCGCTTGTTGCCGATGAACTGGACTCTCTCAAGGAATCGGAGGAAGAATAGAGCAGTATGCACCATGGAAGCGAATGTCAGCTGCTGAATTATTACATATGTGTACGAAAGGTCTCTCTGAACAAAAGGATAAATTATTATTGTCAATTATAGAAATTCCAAATAAACTGTTCCTTTGAATGGAGTTTTGTTTTGTTCCAAAAACACTGGCAAGATTATAATGTTCTAGTTCTTGGAAAATAGCCACCTTAGTAAAATTCAGGTGTTTCAGGGTGCTCGACAGGACGCGATCGCGCCACTGCTTTATAATTTTCTAAGTTTTTACTCTGATTTTGTTATATCTTGAACACCAGTGGTGCTGTTTTAATAATTCCTAGTCCAGACAGATACCCAACTGCTGACCCCTGGGGTCGTATTCGCCAACAACCCGCCGAGGGAAGTCGGAGGGAAGCGGAGGGGATGATACCGCACGCGGCAGAGGAGCAGATCAAGCCATCTTGCACGATGTAAGATGGAAATGCAAACTGTGTTACGTATCGATATCACTGCGAAAAGATAAATATTCCATCGCGAAGCGGCCATTCTTCAGCTATGCGATTCGAAAAATTCCGGCGGTCGCGAGGGAAGCCAAGGGAGGCGAGAGGTGGCCGCGGAGCGCGCATTTTGTACTGAAATTTCACCTCATCTACCCTTCGACTTCCCGGCGGGTTGATGGCGAATACGACCCCTGGAGAAGGACGGCATGTGAATGAGGACACTGCGCTCTCCAATTTACCCTATATCGATTTTGTATCATCAATTTTGTTTACAAGAATCGCGACGCCACCGCGTCGTGTCGAGCAATGTTCGGTTGGCCTTTACGTTCGTATAGTGTTTTGAGATGTCTACCTGTACTGTACCCTATCGAAGTCGAGCTCAAATTCTGTTTCCACATTTTCGGACATCAAGAAGACCATGACGATGATTTCTCTCTAAAGACTGCGTTGCTCCAGACTCTCGGCTTACTAGGGTGTCTTTTACACAGTAAAGCCTCAGAGACGAAATCTGACATCTCCATATAATCGTGAAGTAGGTCCACTCTGTATAACACCTGCCAAGTGCTAGCCTTCAATTCCTGCAAACAGGCAAGATTTAGGAAGAAGCCCATCTGGCAAACCCACTACAGGAAACCACTGTGGCACTCCCCCTTTAACGACCTCTAGAGCTCAACGGTGCCTAGATGCGTGATGGATTCGAAGCTGAGGCCTCGTTCTTCGCTAAACTCTCGGCCTTTCTCTTCATTTAGGTTTGGCCCCGTGAATCGTTTGCCTATTACGGGAAATACAAGTGTCGCACAACTCGTCCGCCATTATTTTACGACTCAATGCGAGGCATTCCTGAGGGGTTCTGAGCAATTGTGAGGACACCATTGTGATCAGCACGAGGAAAGTAGGAGAACTAGGAAACGATTCTGAGGTCACAAACGTTTGTTCTATTTCTCTGTCTATCTTGAAGACGGTCCCAATCTGATTCCATTGATACCTCTGGAGTTGTACAAGGCCCTGGTAACGGAGAGATGGCAGCATAAATATTGCATAGAATTGAGCGGCGAAAGCATTGTGGACGAGTTTTCCGAGGCCTGTGATTTTCGTCATTCGCAACCAATGTATCGGAGCGGACCTCAAGAAATCTAGAGGCTGAGAATGAAGGAAAGAACTGAGATTCTGATAGAAAACCATCGCTCATCCCGCCACTCTTCGTCGAAGGGAACGTGCCAAGTGGCTTCATGCTGTGGGCGCCCCAGAGTGGCTTCTTCCTATCTCTCGCTTATTTGCAGGAAATGAGAGCTCGCACTGTGTCTTTGAAGGCAGTGTTCACAATGATTTTTGCTCCCGAAATTCTCATTCGAAACTATGCGTTGGCCACCGTGCGTTACGAAAATCACGGAATAACGGCGAAAACGCGATTATAGACGGTAGCTCCTCAGAAAACCGCCGCATTCAAGCGTGTTGAATATGCATTCAACTCGAGTGACCACACCCATCGAAAGGCTCTATCACAGGGGCACGTGCTGCAAATTTTCATAGCAGGAGCATGTGCCGCAAAATTCATGCGCAGGAGTACGTGCTGCAAGGTAGTCCAGCGCTATCGTAGCAGCACACAGACGCGACGCGACTGGCACACCGACGTGCGACGCGGCCAGCTCGCAGAGCACTATCTGGGGCCGTCAGCGATTGGAACAAGGGCTCCAGCGGCCGGGCGGGTGAAATACCGCAAACTTGGGTAATTGAGCCGGCTAAGCTGCCGACCTCTCAGTTCCGTCTCAGGAGCGCATCGTATACTTTCCTTTTTCGAATAATCGTTTTGTCATCAAGTTGAATGTGTATTATGCACGCATTGGACGGCTTATTTGTAGGGGCACGTGCTGTAATTTGAAACACAATAGGAGCGCGTGCTCCCCTAGCAGCACGTTCCCTGACTGTGCTCGAAATCACCTTGTCTTCGAGTTGAATGCATATTCGACAGCAGACAGGACGTCGTTGACGCAACGTCATGAAGGTGCCGCGTGCGGCGTTCCAGAGCATTCGACTTGTTTTTGCTGCGGTAACAGTGACGTATTAAATTTGAAGTGCCTTTAGGAGGAGAGTCGTACGAATTTCACCACCAACCTTGACTGGGATTTGCTTCTGTTCTGAAGCAGCGAATACATAGAAATGCACATATCGTCGATCACTGGTTGAGAGTGAGCCGCGACGAACACAAGAGGCACGCACGGAAGTGAGAAGGTAATGATAGTCATGAACATCCATCAAGTGCTGTCACGTCAGTTCGCTGCGCCGCGGCTTTCTTCAAAGAAGAGAAGGATGATAAGGGCTTTAACATCCCTCATGTTTCAACCCCTCCCCGAAATCCTGAATCGCCCTTCGCACTTGGACGAGTTACACACCGCAGACGCCGTGATAGTGAACTGCAAGCGTCGTTATGTATCTAACAAGGGAACCACTATTAGTCATAGTGACCATTCCAAATGAAATGTACTTTTCTAGAACCATTTTCGGACTAAAGTCCGAATATGCCCATCGCAGCTGCCTAGACCCACTCTGAAAAAAAAAGTTATAGGCATTTTTTCTCTGATTCTCGTACCTACTGTACCCTCCAAAAAGCGCATTATTTTTACGAAAATCTAGCGACGGACCTCATAATCGTGTTCAGCGCCCAAAACTACCCCAGTATGCAAAATTGGGGTGGAGGAACATTTTCCAAACTTTGCGCGGACTAACAGCGCTTTGGAGTTTTATGGATTTTCGGTTGGGCGTTTATTTATACAGTTGACCGCAATGTTAGAAGGACATGGTGCGGTTGCGGGCTCGCACTAAATTACGGTAGAATCTGGCACTTTGCCAGATTTCGTCATCGATCGGCGCCAACCGTCGTCTCTCTGCTCACGAGAATATCAGCTGTGGCGCCGATCGATGATGAAATCTGGCAAAGTGCCAGATTCTACCGTAGTTTTAGTGAGAGTCCGCAACCGCACCATGTCCTTTTAACATTGCGGTCAACTGTACCAATTAGAGGCTCTCGAAGCGTTTTGGAAAAATATTCCAGATTTGACAAAAAATTCGCTCTGGTGGGTTATTTGGGGTGCTGATCACGAATCTGAGGTTCATTTATCGATTTTCCGAAGTTTTCGACTGGATTCGTTCACAGATTCCCATCGGGGGAGAATTCGATGGCAAATCGCGACTTTTGACGATTTCCGGAGTGCTACTATAGATTATGCTCAAATTATTTCTCTGGGGGTTGCTTAGATTGCTGAACACAGATCCGATGTCGGTTTATCGATTTTTGACAGCTTACGGTAGATTACGGTGGGTATACGGTAGTTTGGTCAAAGTCTCAGATTTGTCTCAAAGTTTCCATTTGGGGGGTTATTTGAGGCGTTGAATACGAATTCGATGTCCATTTGTCGATTATCGGAATATGGTGGTAGGTTTTGCCTCCTGAATGGCATGTTACCTACCGTAATCTGCAGTAGACCTTAAATTTTGGGCAAGCAAACGCCAGATTCGTGTTCAGCACCCCAGATTACCCCAACATACATGTTTTTAGCAAAATCCGGAGACAAATTTAAAAACACCCCAAAAATTCCATGGGAGGTACCCTTACCTTGCCGCGGAGCTTTAAAAAACGCGCATAACTTTATTCAGAGTTGGTCTAGGCAGCTGCGGTGGGCATATTCGGACTTTTCATACCGAAATAGTTCTAGAAAAGTACATTTCATTTGAAATGGTCACTATGACCTATTCAGGTTCCCTTGTAAATAGCGGAAAAGCAAACCGGGAAAGATCTGGTAAGACAAGCCATGTCGTGACAGTCGGCTGCTATTGGTTATCAACTAAGTCCAAAGGGAGCATCAGGTTGCATGGCTTGCAGTAAACTGTGTATGAGCTTGCCATACACAGCTTGCCATACACGGGTCACGGCAGCCGCAGTAGTATAAGCAGATTGGCTCTATCAATCAGTCGTGTTGTCAATCCCTTAATCAGCAAAGCACTCGATCACCTCCTAGTCAACTCAGTGTGTTTCACTTTTCGTAGTCAATCAGCCCAACTAGGTCAATGGACGATGGCGTGGGTTCCCGCAACAAGAGGCGACACTGGGTAGCGCGGTTGTGGACACTACCACACGCTTCGATGTCAATGTCACATTAAAGCAGTCTCAACTCCCTCTATCGAAAGCACAAGAGCCGTAGGTCGCTATCGCGTTGTCAAGTGTCGTTTCCAATGATGTAATCCAGAAGAACCTCTTTTGAGCAATTACCGGCGGTCGTGGATGGCAACAGTGGAGAAGTAATGCATCATAGGTCAATCACATGTGGTGCACTTGTTACGTACAAGATTATAAATTCTAGTTATTAGAAAATAGCCATCAAAGTAAGGTTCAGGTGTTTTAACACGTCCGCGACAGATTATAAGCCTGCACACCTTGACGTCACATTTCAATGCAATGATCTTTTGTCCGAATCTGTCAAAAACAGCAATCTGCCTTAAAGAAAACATGTTGAAACGTCCCCTATTTCACAATGTGACTATTTTCTAACAACTAGAATTGAACAATCAGATGAGTAAACAATTACCAGGCCGTCCAATGATTCCTGTCGGAAAATGTTCAAAATTCCATAATTTTTCTTAGAAGTGCTATAATATCAGGCAAGTGTAAGAACCTTCTAGAAGGTTCTCCAAAGTTCCACGCTAGGAGTATATAAGGCGCAGTCGCCGCGTCTAGCTACCAGTACAAGCTAAAATGGACCAAGGTCGAATTAGTACGTTCGTGTACTACGAGTGGCTGCTGGGCAACGACACGGGCACCGCGGTCGCCAACATCTGCAGAGCGTGCAAGGAGGATGCAGTGTCCCAACGCACAGTCAACCGCTGGTTCAATCGTATCGAGAGCGGCGACACGAGCTTGGAGGACAGGGAGCACAGTTGGAGGCTTTCTACGGTGGATGATGACGAAGTCCGTCGCTGTATCAAGGAGAAGCCGGAAGTCATCACCCGTGAACTGGCGACGACGCTCGGCTGCAGCAAGTCCACCATCCACAATTGACTCAATTTACTCGGCTACCACAAAGTTCTGGCTCGTTGGATCCCCCACCGTCTAGCGGACGCCAACAAGCAGAGCCGCGTGGCCGTCTGCCAATCCCTCCTCCTTCGTCCGCATCGCAAGGAGTTTCTCGAGGACCTGGTCACTGGGGATGAGAGCTGAGTCCTCTACGACAACGTCGCCCGCCGTGTCGTCTGGATCCCGCGCGGAGAAGAGCCGCCGATGACGCCAAAAGCCGACCTACACCCGCTGAAGATCATGCTCTGCTGCTGGTGGGACACCAAGGGCATGCTGTACTTCGAGCTGCTCCCGCAAGGCAGGAAGGTCACCGCATCCATCTACATCGATCAGCTCGAGAAACTAGCCGCCGCCATCCGAGACAATGCGTCCCCGATGAGCCTCGTTCCACCAGCTGCACGACAACGCGCGCCCCCATTTGGCGAAGGATACCCAGCAGAAGTTGGCGACGCTCAGCTGGAAGACGGTTGCCCATCCGCCGTATTCTTCGGACCTCGCCCCCTCCGACTACCACTTGTTCCGCCCGCTGAAGCACCATTTAGCCGGAAGAAAATCCACCAACTGCGACAACCTCAAATCCGACATCGCGGACTTCTTCGAGTCGCAGCCCCCGTAGTTCTGGGCGAAGGGCATCGGCGACCTGCCCAATCGATAGGCCACTGTTGTGGATAACTGTGGTGATTGTATTGTTGATTAGACTTGTTTTTCAATGAAGTTGAAAAAAATTAAAAATGGTGAAATTTTCGGACAAGAATTATTGGACAACCTGGTATGTGTGCTGCATTCACTGCGTCAACTTCGATGGTCACGTAAACCGAACTATGACCCCGTCAGAGCCATCCCAAAAGCGTCGGTTCTTCTGTCATTCCAATACCACCTATAGGTCTTGGGACAGGGGCTCTCTACACACCGAGGGAGCAGTTGTCCCGCCTTTTGGGCCTCTAATTCCACTCGGGACCACTTCGCTCGCATTGAGTGGCGTGACTTTTCAAACACCAAAAAGGGACAACTCCTCCCTCGGTGTGTAGACAGCCCCTGTCCCATAGGTCTTGATCAATAACGTCTCAGATGCGACACATTAACGGATGGTGTTATGTAGAATGGGGGGCACTGTGGCGCGATGCACTTGGCCACGCCCATTCCACCGTGCCGCACTCAATTCAAGCACCTACCCAGGGTTTCCGTCCCCTGCCAAAATCAGAAGAGCCATTGTGGCATGAAGCGTGGCCAAGTGCGATACAACAGTGCCCCCCCCCCATCCCGCGTAGCACCTAACGGATTGTCGTAGGGGTGAACCAGTCCGCGCCGTCGCATCGGCGGTGCACTCCTCCGTCACAAACCTGGTTGGGGGAAAGTAGGCATCCAAAGTTCGTCGATAAAATTGATCAATTCTTCCGATTTCGAATATCTGATAGCGTTATCCGCTACCCGCTAAAACGTAGCAGCATGGTACTAGGATAGTAGCGGAACTCCATGGCGCATATTGCCTCAAATCTCACTGAACTTAATCTTAATTTTTACAGGATCTGTATGAAAATGTGGGCCCAGCAGGAGCAGCACTAGTGCCACCACCACCACCACCACCTCCTCCTCCTCCTCCTCCGCCTCCGAAACTAGATGCGGATGACGTCTACGAAAATCTGAATCCAGCGAACAAAGACGAGAAACTAGCCGCTCCACCTCCACCGCCCGTTTTTCAGGTAAAAAGTAGAGAAGGAAGTAGAGAAACGGATCCGCCTAGCAAAGAGTCACGATCCCATGTGGCCAGCAGAGAGCAGTCGAGAACAAAAAAGAAAAAGAAGAAAAATCGAGACGCGACGCTGAGCGCTGAAACAAAAAGCAAAACAAAGTTGAGCAAAGAAGGGGGCAGCAGAGAAGTGGAAAGTAGAGAAACACGAGAGACAAAGAGTAAAGAAGGGCGCGCTGGTTAGTGTTTTTTTTTGAAAAAAAAGTTCCAAAGCATAGTTGAGTTCCACACTCGAAGTTTAGAAAAGCGACCAGATAGGAGCCCAAGCATTACTGGAAGTAAACGAACCATGAAGAGTCGGGTAGGTAGCAAGAAGTCAGGGGTAAGGTTGGGTGAACCAAAAGCACTCACTGGTTTATACCGGAGAACGACTGGTATATTGAGCCCAATGAGGGCTAACCGGTGTGGCCGATCCAGTGGTTTTGAACTTTACCCAAGGTTGTCCCGAATCGATCGAGTTTAGGGTCGAACCAATATTGGTTCACCCGGCATTACTGCCTAAGTGTTACATAATCTGTATTGTAGATAGGCTAATCACCTTACACTTCCAGATATTGTTCCGTGTCTTGTTTGTCGTCATCTTCTTAGTATGGGTTTTGCTGGTAATCTGGATCATCATTCTAGTCGGACATATTTATGAATGGTTCAATTTGATACCAGCCCTAAAGCAATCCTTCCTCAAGGATGCAGTTCCGGATGTGCTTGATGATACAGCTCCAGAAAAAAGGAACTAGTCTCATTATGTATTGCGTAGCGCATTTGTTCAAGAAATCTCATAATGGAATAACGGCTAATCATGTTCAAGACAATGAAATAAACTGTTGATTAAATGTTAGGCCTTACTGTTATGGGTGGGAGACGTGTTCGATTCAGAGTAATGAGGGCCGAATAGACTCCTGCCGCTGAAAGGCGCGGTAGCAAGCAATGGAGGAGTATCGATCATGCGGTGCCGCACGATCGATTCCCCTCCATGGGGCGTCGTTTATACTTCCGCCGCCGAGCGGCGCGCCGGAATGCATTCCTAAAATATCGATCGCGCCGCGGCGCATGATCAATATTAGGGGTCGTTTATACTCATACCGTGGAGCGGCGCGGCACAGTGCACTCCTATGGTATTGATCACGCGGCGCCGCACGATCGATATTGTAGGAATGCACTTCGCCGCGCCGCTTGGCGGTGGAAGTATAAACGACCCCTTACAGAAACGTACTGTGTCGCGCCGCTCGGCGGCGGGAGTATAAACGACCGCTGACATGCTACCACGCTTTTCAGCGGCCGTGCCCTATTCGGGCCTCCACTGCTTGCTTCGCCCCTACTGATTCGAGCAAGCTAGGCTTTACATAGAATTTATCCAGAATGCTGAATACGATTCTGGACTCCTCGTCAAAACACTCAAACCTACTGTAGGTTACGGTGGGTATAACGCTATTTCGAAACTGCCCTTAACTACGGTCGTTCTCGAGGCCAAATACCGGTCCGCATTTGTGGACTAGGGCTAATGCGACAGATAATAATCGTGCTGGGACCACTTTCTCCCGGCACGCTTCACCTTTCTGCCAGCACGATTATCACGCGTCGCTTGATGCAACAGCCGTAGACCGGAATTTGGCTTCCAGAACAGTAGTACCTCAATTACTCGAAAATGGACAAATAGACATTAAATTCATCTTAAAGGCAGTGTTCACGATAATCTTCAATTTTGAGATTATTCGCTGTATTGATTATGTGGCTCCCGGGTAGAGTTAAAATGACGCAGAAATTGAGAAAAACGCAGAAGTACACGAAATCCTTAAGCATCAGCCCGCCTCTTAAGTATCACAGGAAGTGTTTGATGTGACAATGAAATCTTTTGTGGACCCGTTCTTTGCAATTCTCTACTCTCTATTGCTCCGTTGTTCCTTTGGGCCCTACTGATCCTGCTTTGCATAAAATATTCTTCTATTTACGACTAACCCAATTTTCCACCGGTGACAACCACCATGAACATGTTCATCCAACCGGACAACTAGTCCATGTTATAGAATAATGTCACTGAAATACGACTTCTTAATGCGTTTTTCGCTGTTTCTTCGTAATTTTGGAAACACTTGGATTCCAACGCATGGTTTTATGTGAAAATCTCGGAGACAAAAATCATCGTGAATACTGCCTTTAACATCCCGAATACCCTATAGAGAGATTTTGAGCCTTTCGTTAAAAACAGAGTCCAAACTCAGAATAATCTTTCTGTGTTTCAACCTATCTTGAAAACGAGCCCACGCTGATTCCAGAGATGTCTCTGAAATCGTAAAAGACCCTCTGGGAACGGAGTTATGGCCTGTCGAAAATTGTGCTACGGAAGCATGGTGGACGAGTTGTCCGGGGCTTGTAACTTGCGTCATTTGCAACCGATGAATGCGAGCCGACCTCATTAAATAGAGAAGCTGAGATTGAGGGGATGAACAGGGCTAGTGATCCAAAACCATCGCTCAAAGGGGCGTGCCAAAGTGGCTTCTCGGGGTGGGCGCCAAAGAGTGGCTTCCTCCATTATCTCGCTTATTCGGAGAAATTGAGAGCTAGCACTTGGCGGGTGCATGACGGGGTGGGTCTTCTTCACAATTATGTGGAAATCTTAATTATCACACCTCAGATTTGTGATGAGCTCTCCAAAATAACCCCCGGAAAAAAATTGAGCCACATCTCTGTCTTACCATCTCGAAAATCGTCAAAAGTGGTGCTTGGGATTCAAAGTTCTTCTTTCCCCTTAAACATCCGATGGGAATCATTGAACGAAATAATGCGAGAGCATCGGAATCCGACAAACGGACGCCAGATTCGTGAACAGCACCCCATTAAACCTCGAGGAATTTTAATTCACATATTTTTTAGTTTTCAGAACCATGTGTTGAACGTTCGTCTGTAGCACGCACGAGGTGGTATGATGACTTTACTTGACAAACGTGTCGGCGGATTCGCCATCTTCGGGGTCTGAAAAAGTCAAATCTACTTGCAAAAAAAAATCAGTCGGCTAAAAGTAGATACTACCCTAGAGAAATTCAGCGAAAATTTCCAAACGAATGGCATAGAAACATAGGACTTAGTGGCATACCTTTTCAAAAGCCCTTAGAAAATCATGTGATCAGTAGAACAGCGAAGCGGGTACAAGAGCTAGAGAACGTACCCTAATCAGAAGTCGAGTCTGATGTAGGGTTGAAATTCCCGCGTTGAGATTATACACTCCCCCGACGAGTTTTGGCCGCCGCGCGGCGGCCGAAACGTCGCGCGGCGACCAAAACTCGTCGCGCGACGGCCAAAACCCGTCTGCTTCCGACGCGCGTGCGGTCGCGCAACGCGTGGTACGCAGTCGACGGTGAGACATTGGCCGTTTTATGGCCTGTAACTGCTCAGGCATTCCTCGGTTCTCATGCCGTTTCTGATTCCGTTCCCGAATAAAAGCACCTACTACGCCGAGATAACCGTGCTCGGGAGCGGGATCACCCCTCGCTTGCGAGTCTCAAATGACGTCATCAGGCCCCGAATTCACCCCATAATAGTGAACGGCATCACCCCTTGAGCGCGACGCGTTGATGACGTCATTAGACCCCTAAATCACCCCCTAATGGTGAACGGCATGGTGCACCCATCCTGACGTCATTTGGTCCCGAAATCACCCCCATTTTGTCCAATTTAACACTATTCTACACTACAGAAGTCTTGAAAAGTTAGGAGGTCGCTTGTGTCGCAGTTAAAGGTGTGGTGGATTGCAACGAAACAGCAAAGCTGCCACAGCAGCATTACTATTATCCAAGCGAGTAGCCTAACTTTCCAGACCTTAAAATCGCAACAAACCGACAAATCTTCACTACACTTTATTGACCTTTTCAAGGAAATGTAAATTATTGACCTCTTCAAGGAAATGGAAATCGTAACAGCACCAAATAGAAACCGTAACAACATGGATGGAAAACTATTGCACTTTTCATTTACACGTTTTATTCGAGGAAAAACCCCCTCGAATACGTGGACCGGTATCGGACACCCTCAGAACGATGCAGGACAAGGCATAAACAGGAACACAAATGAAGACAGAGGCACGTTTCACTCATTCTCAGTCGTCCACGGGTTCGTCACGTCTCTGGCGCTTCGCACGATGCTGGAATGAGGAGTACTTGGGTATTTTTCCCTTAACCTATTTTCACGATTTGTTCATGAGGGATCCTGACAGAGCCACACCGTTACCCCCCTTCCCAACCCAACTAGGTAATTTTTGGGGCCAGTCTCAATACTGGTTAAGGAACACATTTCACTACATTTCAGGTATGCTTCTCTGGGCTGAATTCCGGTCCGCAATTGCGTCTCGACAAGTTTTGCGATCACACGCGCTCCGAGTCAGTCGAGGTTCCAGCCCCAAAGCCGACTCTTTCGGCTTTTTTAGACAGTTCTCCCCAATTGTTTTTGTTTCCAGTTTCCAAAACCCACCTAGAATCAACCGATGTTGCGCTCAAAACTTTTCAGACTCGGAAGCGCGCGGCCGCGAAGTGTAACGAGACGCATTTGGGGGCCGGAATTCGACCAGAGAAGCACAGTACTTTTGTGAATTTTTCTCGAACTATGCCAACCCAAAAAAGAAGGAAAGATGTAGAGGAAAAAGCCCTATTTTGCAATCAATATAAGTACATGTTACGCTCTTTCATTCAGTCATTGAACAACGAATAAGGATTAAAATGCCAAATAAGTCCGAAAATAAAAACATACGTCAACAGGCATCCACGTCTCGCTTGCCTCGTTGAAACCGAATGAGCGAATATCTTGCCTGAAAATCAAATTGACAGTTAGGAGGTCAAATACTCGAAAAATCAAAGTTGTGAATAATAATCGGACAATTAGGAGAATTAAGAACTCACAAAGCTTTTTGAAGAGCCGTAAACATGTTCGCCCGAAGTCGTGTCCTCTCCGCACAGGTTGCGGAATATCAGGTCTCTGACTTCATCATTGGGACCTAGCGAGATGAAAAATCTGAAAGCAAATAGTGGAGTACATTTTACGTCAGACTAAGGGGGTAACTACCTCGATGGCGGCGCTACATCGGGTGCTCCTTTTCTCAGTTCTTCTTGTCCCTATCCCAAGCAATCCAGCATAAACTTTGAAAAACTGCTGTATTTAGTCATAGAGAACAAAGCTATGAATTTTCGAAGCGGTGCACCCACCTATCATCGGGAACTCAATCGCCTCCGGCAAGGTTTTTAGCGGGGTGCGACCTCTGCGGCAGTTTACGTGCACAGCGTATTGCTGAATTTCCTTTGCTGGGCTAGTGATCTACAAAAGATGTCTAGATTTTATTATCTCCACGATTGATTGAGGAATAATAATTCCTCAAAACTAATCGAACGAAGAAGTCTAATTAATTGAATTAATATTTAAATTTACCCGCTGGAAAATGTACCGGAACATCGATGCGGCCTTCTGAAAAATGGTGTCCTTGTCTCGGGGCCTCCAGCTTTGGACAACTTGGTTTAGAATAAGCTAAAAAGACATAATGGTGTTGCTATAAAAGAGAGACTTAGTGAGATGCTATCTTGCCTCTTTGAAGGGAGCCTCAGCCTCAATACGCCACAAGTGGACGCACTTGTCGATGCAAACATCCAGATGATCAGGAGCCCCGCCTGCGTCCCTCGTTTCGACAGTCCTTTGAAGACTCTTCAACTGACCAAAATACTGCGCCGACTTTATGTCTGTCTGCAAAAAGAGAACTTTGCTACGCATGATGAGAATAGAAATGCCGTCTAAATCTAAAACTCACTACTATTCTTTCCTCCCATCTCATTTGCATGAGGGATTCAAATTGATCTGTGGCCCTTTCGAGGGGCTTGTACGAGAAGTTGACTATTTTGGTAGCCTCCGTAGATTAGCAAAGCTCTGAAAAAAGTATGGAGCTCGCAAGACGAAGTGCTGAGAAAGCCAATGTAGCCTACGTCATAGGCTCGCTGACTGAACCGGTTCGCTAGCTCTTGTTCGACGAGCACCCTGGCGGCGTCCGTAACTTCAAGGCTATCCCCGTTAAGGCAGCTATGCAGTGTTCGAGGCGCATATCCAGGATTCAGTCTTTCGGAGAAATTGAACTCTCTTCTTCCGCGCAAATCGCCTGGAAACATCCGCCTTTTACTCGTCAACAGCGCAATAGAAGAAAGGAGAAATGACCTTGTGAGCAATCGACTTCCTGAGAGTACTGAACGTCGTCAGCCAGGACATACGACTGCGTGGGGCTTGCATCGGCACGGCGAGTCGGTGTAGTGATGGGAGTTGGAATACGTTGCAGTGGGCGCCTTTCAGATGATGCGGGCGTAGCAACTCGTGAGTACATCTGTAGCTTAGATTGCGAAAAATATACAGGCTGCGAAGAAGGGGACATTTTCGTAGATATGGAATATGATGAATAGAAACCGATAGTCGAACTTGCAGAAGAAACATATTATTATATTTATTACCCCGTTTAAGACAGAATTACGAAAAACAGAATTAAACAGAAGACAGAATTTTAAAAAATGAAAGAAATCCGACCAGTTTCTAATGACAGCGGAACAACTCGGAAGAAATAGAAATGAGTAGGGCAAAACGTGAGGAAATAAGTTAACAACAACAATAATGAATGAAACCTATGCTAGAACGGTTTCAACGAAACTTTGAGCATAGCGATTGAAAGTGGCCAATGAAGCTGGGGAGTTGAATTTTTTACTGAATTTTAGCTACAACAGGTCGGCCCTTACTGGGAAAATTTTTCGCCTGACCGCAGTTTCGGGTCTATTAAAAGACAGTTTGGCCGAGCCTCCCCTAGTTCGAGAAGGTAACAAACAGTAAAATCGAACTAGTCAGATCCAAACTTATTGTGCAGAATCTTAGATCAATCTATGGTATTCTCGAAACCACCACCCACATCTCGATTGGCTCAAGTATTTGAAGCAGAACTTGTGAAAAGGATGGATTCAATCTATGATATAATGAACCCCATGGTTATAATCATTACCATCAAGAGTACTTGCTACACCTACTGGTCTAGTGCATCATGATCCGGGATGAGAGGAACTCCGCGTTCCAAAACCCGCAGTTCCGCGCAATTTTGGCATTCCGCGTTCTACATTCCGAAAACCGCAGAAAACGCTGCGGAATGCGAAAATATCGGGTCAACTGAGACGGAAGAAAGCGTCATATGAATTCTGAATAGTTCCGCGTTTCGTGTTCCGAAAACCGCATTTTCGCGCCCGATTTCCAAAACCCAAGAAACAATTTCTGCTATGAAACCCGAAAACAAATTTCCGAAATTTCATAGTTTGATGCCGCTCATCCCTGATCATGATGCGGAAGCATAAGACTCTCCTTGATAATTCACTAGCACGCTTGGTGACGTATCGTCCATCACTGGATGAGGGATCGCCGTGACGCTGCTTGGCGGGAAAAATTGCGCGCGGGAAAACGAAGGGAAAGTGCCTATTGATCGAACGATTCCGCGCCCAACTGCTGAGCGCGGCTATCTCCCTGTGAGACACCAACGATAATCATGTGTGCATCTATTACACGCTCGCTGGCGCCAGTTAGTTGTTTGAAGAACATGTTTTGTTCTTGCACCGCTCTCATCAGAGCTAAAGCGGTCCTCTTCTGAGGATGATCAGATATGTTTACGACGTGACTGAGATGATCGAATGGATCGAATACAGAGTATTCATCCAATAACACTCGAAGACTATTCCTCCCTCATTATAGAGAAACAGCGCAACCGATGCAAAACCATCCACCGGGCCGTTCTCGTCCTCTCCTTTGATGCACACGAGATCCTGTCTCGAATCTCGCTTCCGGGCTTTGTAGATACGCGAACTGTATATAGTTCCATTGATGACAGCTCTCGCACTTAAAGACGAACATTTAGGTAGCCTTCGGTAAAGTGGAAATGGCAAACAGGTGATACAAACTAAGGTTTTGTTCCCGTGCAGCTCACAAGCGCTCTGTGATGATCACTCAACTGCGACACGTCGACACGACTGTTTTTAGGAATATACAGCACGTCGGAAACGACGACTTCTTCGGGGAATCTCAAAATTAAAATACTAGAGGCAACGCTACACACCAAAAAGCTGGAACTATACCTTTTCGTGTGTTTATTATTCCTTTTATCGACTAAGGCCTTAGCGTCTTCATTTGTTG
This sequence comes from Aplectana chamaeleonis, assembly GCA_029168955.1. Taxonomy (NCBI): domain Eukaryota; kingdom Metazoa; phylum Nematoda; class Chromadorea; order Rhabditida; family Cosmocercidae; genus Aplectana; species Aplectana chamaeleonis. The sequence continues at coordinate 12,677 of JAPDOI010001250.1, read as the reverse complement.
CAACAGTACTGCCGAGCCTCTGACGAATTTTTTTGATCAGCAGGTATCGCTCAACCATAAGGGTGCTGCTAGTAGTTGTGCTCTGGTTCACGCTGATTTGAAACCTTCTATGGAAAGACTCGAAAGCAGCAGTCGAGTTTTGGAACACACTGCCGTAATAGTTGATTTCTTGTTCCATGCAATGATCAAAAAACCACTAGAAATGCAGATTAACAGCATTCGCGCTTATTTACATACTTCAGTAACTCATGAAACTAACTTACATGGGCTTTCATGGTCAAAATTGCCGGAGCCAAAGAAACCCAAAGTGTTTTCGTCATTCTGCTGATATTCTGAGCTGCAGCGATTGTTTCAACAGAAAGCGATCTTGAGATTAGTCGGATAACAATCCAGTACCCTATTAGAGCCACTGAAGCGAGAGGAGAAGGAATGACCTCAACCGCCGCACACAGCGGAAAAGCCACGCTTGCTAGCTGTAAAGATGCACGTTAATGTAGTAAAATAAGCTCCTATTTGCTTGAAATACGTACTTCGTCCAGTTCGGTCGCCGTGCACCTATGCAGATCATCCAGTGATAACACAATGCTGTTCGAGTAGGTATGGTTCGAGATACCGACAATGCTCTTCTTGATTTTTCTCAGGTTTATCGTGCTGAGACACATTCCGCGAAAGCGGGTTGCTGTTCTACTGAAAAGATCTGCGGAGCAAAGCTTAGGTACAAAGACTCTACACCAGTTCATCCAACCTCGAAGTCGGTTTCGTGTTATACCTTCGCTGCATACGTGTAAGGAGTCCTCGGGAAAATCGAGTGGGGATATAAGATTCAATGCCAGTGTTGGTCCTTAAACGTGAGAGCAGTGATAATAAGGATCATCAACTTGAAATCCAAGGAGACTAGTTGGTGCATACTTGGAACACCGGGGCCTCTTTCTTCGCCACGGAAGCTTTCTCGAACTTTCAATGGAGCATTGTCTAGTCCGGTCCAAATGCGGGTACCCCCTAGACGATCGCCCTTTGTGGCGCACTTGGAACATCCATATGCAGATCACCAACGAGGCATACCGAGCAGTTTCCGTTGGGCCTGAACAAGACGCACACTGATTATTCTCTATGAAGTACAGATCAAAGGGATGTCACGCACGTCCATATCGGCTACGCCTCTGTATACCGATACTGAGATTGTCCATATTTCTCCATTGACAGACATCTGTATCGGTCTTTCGAGAAGTGTTTGCAGTTCAGAGATTAGCCTCTCCACAAAGGGGTCAATGATGTCTCCGTCAGTCTAGTGCTAGTATACAGCACAGCTGCCAAAATCGAATTGAAATAATTATCCCCCTCTTTCCTAGGTAGATTGTCAAGGCGTATGTAGGCGGGCCAAATCTCTCGCCTGAATGTCCTATTTTTAAAATAAACATGTCTTGTTCTTTTGACAAAGTTTCTGTATACTTCGAAAGCCTATTGGGGACAAATCCATCTGTAGAGAATGAGAATAACAAGGTCAAACGTCTGGAGTTGAACTCCTCAGGAGTTTCAATATTTTGATAAAAGCCGTCAGAACTTCTGAAATCGCTTCGGTCGCCGTCCCGGATACCCTAAACAGCGTTCTCTTGTGAGTTTTCTACTACTTGGAATGCTAGAGCTTACCCTAGTCCTGTGAAGATCACGATGAAAGGCCACTATGTGGTCGATATAAGTTGGGAGAAGATCGCACAACTGAGGTCGAATATTCATTGTGTGCAATTCAAGTCTTTGCACTGATTTCGCTCGTTTAACCTTACTCCTAAAGAGTGTAAGATGAGAGCATTGCTAGAAAAGCTATGAGGAGACGTAAATATACCCACTTGTAAAGTTCGCATCCGCGATTACTACATAGACCGCGACCGTCGCTCAAACTTTCTTTGCAAGCATTGCAGAACCAATGAAACTGAACGGTTCAAATAACTTAACTTATTGGAGGATGACTTCTGATATTGTTATGTGACCCCAGCAAGCAAGTTATACCCTACCTTTACTGGCGGAGGCCGCTTGTAAAAAACGAACATAAGCTCTTCCATCCATTTTGTTTGTTCTGCCGACAGCCCAAAATGTTGGAGGAATAAGGCGTAGTAGAGAATAAGATCCTGTTGTGCTAAACAAGTGAAACTCGAGAGAAAGAAAAACACCGGAAATATAGGCAGTATTTGATCAAAGAGAGTCATCTTGTTGGTCTTGGCCGTTCCGAATTCAATTGAAAATTTTAGGTCTATTTCTGAATTGAGACCCCTATGCCAAGAAAAATACCGCGCTCTAATGCAAACAACACCGACTGCGTTGCGTTCTAAAGAGCTACTACAAATTCGTCCGCGCACAGTGAGCGCGCACATAGCATTTTCAAGGGAGACGAGCACACGCAGAAGAAAAGAAGCGATGCTCATTGGGGAAAGGGGACCAGGACCAGCAGCCAATTGAGCCGTTCAAGGTTCACTGACGAATTGGTCAAGGCAGGAGATCGCGGCAGAATACCGTCAGAATTGCGCATCACACTAGGAGTTTTAGCGAACCACCGTTTGAGAGAGAAGAGAACTCGAGAGAAAGAAAAACACCGGAAATATGGGCAGTATTTGATCAAAGAGAGTCATCTTGTTGGTCTTGGCCGTTCCGAATTCAATTGAAAATTTTAGGTCTATTTCTGAATTGAGACCCCTATGCCAAGAAAAATACCGCGCTCTAATGCAAACAACACCGAGCCTGCCGCAGAAACCGGAGCGAAAGCTACTGATTGTGTGCAATACCACCGCCGGTGTAACCCGCATGGCAACCGCGCTCGCACCCTCACTTTGTCAACATTCTTTGACTTTTCGAATTACGATGCATTTTCTTTCAGACTCTTTTCATTCGTCTTAATTCTTTCTTGGGTTTCTTCAGTCTGGCAGTGTCCACCCCCCCCCCCCGCTCCATTTTCGAAGACTAGTCACCAGGCTACGTTTACCCTGAAAAAAAAGGCGCTCCCGAAACGGGAAATGGTAAGGGTGCTCCCATCCAGGATTTATTCGTTGCTGGAAAGAGTCTTCCAAATTTGAGGAATAGGGCAGGTTGTCCGTTGGCAATTTTCCGATTTTCAAAATGTGTTCAAACGTAGCATCCACCTTAACCTCCATATGCCTTCCAGGATCAGAAAGGAAATATAGGATTATTAATCAAAACGTCAACGAGCCCTAAAGGGCGAAGTTTTAGCATAATATAAAACGACCTACTATGGTATATATGGTCCAGCCAGCACTAGTGTCAACCCCTTCGCAGATAACGACCCCTCCCCCCAGATAGGTTAAAATTTTGGAAATCCACTCGCAGGCTTGAGCAGGGCTGCGACTCGACGCAACGGGGGTGGTAAATCATTTTCTGAAAAAATAAAATGAAAATCGGACGGGCGCTCGTACGATTCGACCGAATTTTACCACAATTTTGAACTTTTTCCAACTTTCTCACTCTCAAATAACTTAGGAAATTTTTAAATTGGGAGGGGGCCGTAAAAAATTTGAAAAATTCTGGTCAATGGGGAGGGTCGTAGCTCCGCCGAAAAACGAGGCGCCGAAAACCGAGGCAACGGCCTGCTCAACCTGCTCAACCCTGATGAGAAGCCTTATCAGGAGAACAAAATATCGAAAATCAACAAAAAACGAACAAATCAAGTGACGAAACGAAATCACATGTGAGCAGAAAAAACCTTGGACAAAAAGATGCGAGACGCTCGGTCCGAAAAGCTGTCACGCATAAAGGGCTGAGATGGTATGCACAATCAAACGCAAGTTCTCACCGCAGAGTCTATAAATTCATTAACGCAAACAAAATGATGTGTAATGAAAACATTTTAAGAGTAAATTGCACTAACAAGGGAAGTATACAAAGCGTTTGTTGGACCTGCGAAAACGAATAGTATTGCTAGTATCTCTTGGGCATATATAGTAAAACCACGCAGTGCCCCGTCACGAGCCGCAGGTTCCGAGAAGTTATAAGCCCAAAACGGTCGATTTTTGCCTTTCCCATTCTCTACTTGATTAGACAGACCGGATTTCAGACCACACGCCCGTATCAGAAACAAGCAGAGAAAACCTGACGTACACATGTCTCTTGGCTCAATACCAGGTGCGGGAGGTTCGTCATCGGATTCCAGAGCGGTAGGCTCGGGGTGCTCATCGTCGTCCGCCTCGAAGATGTCCATGACTTGCTCCTGCGCTTCCAAAACGGGTTGCTCGCGCATCTCCTCGCCTCCATTTAGGTCGCAGAGTCGTCTTCGAAGTTCCTCTCGGTGACGGAGGAACTCCTCTTGCAACCTCACTGAAAATAAAGTCACTCGAGAAGATATTTTAGAGTATATTGATGCAATGAAAATATAATTAATGAAATCATAAGCAAAAGCTGAAACTAACATCCATGATTCCGCACTCCTCGGTGGTGAGCGGTACTCCTCCGGAAAGAAGTTTTTCTTTGATTCATGGGTGCTCCTCGATTAAACTATAGAGTAGATTTTACTCCAATACCGAATTATTTTGCAAAAGCATACACAGAGCGTTCACTTTAGGGACGAGCCTAATGTTTATGTTTGCTACTGCTACTGGGGAGAAGACCTGATTGAATAAGGCTGTCTTAATTAACTAAACAAGTCGAAAATCAAAAATCGATTTCATTTCAATTCAATTCAATAGCTTTATCTGGCGCCAAAGAACTTTTTCTTAGAGATTTCCTTGCAGTGGGATTCCCACTTAAAGTCGGTGCTAATAAGCACACCGAGATCACTGACAGTCTCGCGTACGGGAAGCGCAACATCGTTTAGGCGTAAAAGCATTCATGTTGGAAATTAATATGGAACTTGTTGCTGCTTGCTGCATTTTCTTCAGATATTTTTAGCTGCCATAGCTTGGACCAATTAAGAGAGCCGTTTCAGGTCACACAGAAGCTCGTGAAAATCGATGGCGGGGTTGCGTGAAGAGGGCGATATATCTTGAGATCATCAGCAAAAAGCTTGCATGTGCTCGACAATCCGTCAGAAATGTCGTTCACATAAATTAGGAAAAGCAAAGGACCCAGAACGCTACCCTGGGGAACACCGCTGACGATTGGGCAAGGATGAGAACAAAAGTTGCCAATTTTTACTATGAAGTCACGAGGTGTTAGAAAGGAATTCAACCATTTTAAGATGTCACCAGAAATGCCGTAGCCTTCAAGTTTCAGAAGTAGTTTTGGATGACTGACTGTATCAAAAGCTTTAGCGTAGTCTATGTACACAACTTCAGTTTGGTAGCTTTCGTTCACAGCCGAACACCAGTAGTGGAACGAGAGGATACCAGCTGAGATAGCGTTGATCTGCCAGGCAGAAAACCATATTGCGCCGGGCTGAGGTCATCTGACGCAAGATGGGAGAGAACACAATCTTTGATAATGATTTCGAGAACATTGTATACTGATGAGGTTAAACAGACGGAAGCGTTTCAAGAGCAAAAGAGCAAGACTGTGTTTGAATAGCACAAAAGAGATTTGACTGCCGCGCGACCGCAGCGCATCATGCTGGCCTTCTCATCCCCTGGCGAATTACCCACTCATCCCTCGGAAACTTGTACGGCATCATGCGGTTGCGTGCACTCTCTCGGCGATTTCGCAATCAGTACTCCCTGACGCCATCACGAACGAAGGGTTTTGTTTATGCCAAAGTGGTGCCTTCTCATCCCCTGGCGAATTACCCACTCATCCCTCGGAAACTTGTACGGCATCAGTACATTTTTTGCCTGAGTGGCACCCAGTGCAGTGCTGGCCCGCGATCTTTCTTTCCCATCCAGGCGTTCCTTTATTCGCAAATGTAAGGGCGAGCTGTTTCACCGATATGCTCTTCACCGCAGCTCTGACATGTGATAATGTAGATCACGCCCGCAGAAGGTTTATCGAACGTCGAACCTAGGAGTTTTCAAAACCGTCTGACCGATGTAGGGTGAACACTTAATCAATAATCGATAAAGAGGGAAGAACACCTATTACTCTGTTCTAAGTTCGAAAAATATGTTCTCGCCCGAACTTTAACACTGAGTCATTTTGAGCAATGAACACAAATACGAGGTTCGTTTACGAATTTTCGGGAAACTACGGTGCGTTCCGGGAGACACGTTAGTTAAAATGTGCCCGAATGAGAATGGTGGCCAACGCGGCCGGCGTGATTAGCAGGCGTCCGTCGCATGTGCCGCTCTCGGACGAGTGTTGGATTCCAACGAAGGCCATCCCCTCTCTCCCCGTCTGCAGAGCTGATTGATCAGCGCAGTGCTTGCTGCCAGCCGGTGCCGGCCCCGTTCGTAGTCGATGGCGGTGGGGACGTTTTGCATGCTCGTCCGAGAGCGGCGAACGCGACGGCCGCCTGCCATGCACGCCGGCTGCATGGGCCGCCATTCTCATTCGGACACACCTTACCACACTGGTTTTGAAAATAGTAATATTTCAACAAAACTAGGCTGAGCGGGCCACCCACAAACCAAGTAAACGACACGCGATGATGAAACAATTTCTTTACATCACAGAAAAACGACACAACCCGAAATGCACACAAAAGGCATGCCGAGGAATGATGACAATACTTCAAAACCCTACGACACAACCAAAACATGCTAACGCTGCGGCCTACAGGAGGAGTACGATTGCAGCGGGCGAGAGGCATTAGCAAATACAGGAAATGAGTCTGTGCCGACCCTTCTCGGACGGCGATACTCGAAGCTAACCGTCACGGCGGCTGCGGATGGTGCAACTCATATTTTTCTCATTTGTGTACACTACGGGGGTGTGTATACAAGTCTGTTGGTACCTGCTCGTTGGTGCCCCTGCTTCTACTGAACCCAGCAGACGTTTGAGTGTACACAGGGAACGTTCGAGCGATATAGCGTGCACAACTATATCGCGAAAGTATCCCGCACATTGCATAAAGGTGTCGCCGTCCGGCACACTAAGGCCTCTGGTCCATAACACCTTAGGATCCGTACCTAGGGAGTCATGGAGTCTTTGGCCACAAACCACAATTTCGCCACCCTGAACTGTCGATCGCCGTCGAGTGATATCCAAAACTGCGCTTATCCAGACTTCTGAGCTATTTCCATGCACCGTTTGCTGCTTTGCAGGAAACCCGCCTCAGAGATAGACCCGTCATCAGTGTCGGAGAGTCCACCATCTACTGCGGTAACGCTGACGATAGGAGAGTGGGAGGCTGTGCAATAGCTGTAAGGAAGGATTTCAATGGTATGGTCAAGGAGTTCGGCTCAACGTCGTGTCGGAATGCATTCGTACGACTGCGGGATCACAGAGGATTCAATCTGTGGATAGTGAGTGCTCATGCGCCCACTGAAACCGCCGAAGACAATTCGAAGGATGCGTTTTATGAGGAACTCAATACGTTGCTGGCCAGGATACCTTGTCAACATGCTGTTGTCGTGGGGATTGACGCAAATGCGAAGATGGGACTTGATCAGAATCCGAAGTACTCGGTAAATGGTTCTACCCAGTGGAGCAAACATCAGACAATGGCTACCGCCTTGTCGACTTTTGTGAACGCAGTGGTCTGATTATTGCATCGACATTCAAGAGGAATCATCGCCGCCATCAGCTTACGTGGCAGGGACCAACCCGGCTATCTCCAGAAGAGCAGCGGAAGCGGAAGATGACAAGTTTGAAACTACAGCTTGACTATGTCTGACGAGGAATATTCCAGTATCGGACATTCGAAGATCTAGAGCTGTGGGATGTCGCATTCGATTCGGATCACCGTCCTGTTCTGTTGAACTTCACTGCGAGGATTCATAAGAGGAAGCGAGGGGCTCAGCCTCTCCAGAGGATTGACATGACAAGTCTCAGAGATGAAGAGTGCAGAAGGAATTTCCGACAACGCGTTTCTATTCACATCGGAGTACGGACTAAGAAGAAACTTTGCGACGCGGATTCTTTTGTCAAGTGCATCCAGGACGCTTTGAAAGAGGCACTCCCGGTTGTACAGCCTAAGAAGAAGTTCGCCTACGTCTCAGAAGAAACAACATCTACCTACAACAGAGTATGTGCTCTCCGAACTGCAGGAAACTTCGTGGAGGAGAAGCGTCTCAGGAGGAAGTTGCGTCGGCAGCTTCAAAGTGACCGCGAACGAGAGTGGACGTGTAGAGCTAAGGAGTTCGAGAAGGCTTGGGAGGAGAAGAATCCGAAGAAAGCCTACACGTTGCTGCGACAGTATAGCGGGAAGATGAAGAGATGTTCTCCTGTCTTGAACACTACCAATGGAGTTGCAGTTGGTGATGCGACGCTGCCAATATGGAAGGATTACTTCAGTTCACTACTGAATCGTCCAGCGCCATCAGTACCTGAGCTCCCGCATGTTCAGAGAGCACATTACGATGTCAGTGAGGAACCGCCGACTGAGTCTGAAGTTTTGGATTGTGTCCGGAAAATGAAGAATGGAAAGGCAGGTGGAGATGACAACATCACTGCTGAAATGCTGGAAAGCTCTTCCTCCGTCTGTTATTCGTGAAATGACCCACACTATCCATGCCATCTGGATGAGCGAAAGGATACCCGATTCGTGGAGATATGCGATCATTGTACCTCTTTACAAGAAGCTATCCGTCACGGATCATAAGAACTACAGAGGAATCTCTCTACTTCGTGACATGTACAAGGTTTTAGAACGTATCATTCTCGAGCGACTTACCAAATATCGTGAAGGAACGACCAGAGATGAGCAAGCCGGTTTTCGACCTGGAAGATCGACCATCGACCAAGTGTTCGTCGTGAGAAGAGTAATAGAATTGTGGCAGCGGTATTCGGAGCCATTGCAGCTTGCTTTTTTTGAACTTTGAAGCCGCGTTCGACTCTCCTCATCGTGATCGATTGCTCAACGCTCTGCGAGCAGATGGAGTCCCGAAAAAGTATGTTCGGTTAATCAAGAACATGAACAGGGGAACAATTGTAGCAGTTCGTACACCTGTCGGATTTACGTCAGCTTCCGAGGTGAAAACAGGAGTAAGGCAAGGAGCCGTAGCAGGACCTTTTCTTTTAAACTTCGCCGTTGATGACATCATGCGTAGAGTTGCGGAACAGTTTCTTGCGGATGTGATCCTAACACCATCAGGACGCTCCCTTGTCGACCTGGAGTACGCCGACGACATTGTGTTATTCGCTGAAAACAACGCAAAACTGCAAAGGATTGGCAGGTGAACCTCGTTTCCGAAGCATGCCGCAGCCTATGGGCTTCGTCTTCGTCCCGGACAAATGCAAGCAGATGTGTGGGTCTCTCAGAGGCCTTCAACTGGAGTTTGTGTGGACGGACAACGTAATCGAACTGGTGGACGATTTCTGTTATTTGGGCTGCTTTGCTGAAGAACGGTGGTAGTTAGTGCAGCGTGATATTCGACAACGATGAGCGAAAGCTACGTCTGCATTCAATTCTCTAACCAAGTGTTTGTGGTCTACCACCATCGCGAAGGAAGTCAAGTTGCAAGCGTCTACCTATCCGCTATTCGCCCTATCATGATGTACGGATCGGAGACGTGGGCAGCACCGGGAAAAACGCAGGATGGAAAGGTTGGATTGCACGGAGAGGAAGCTTTTTAGGCGTTTGCTTGGATATTTCTGGCCGCGTGTATGCCATAACGAAGACCTTTACAAAGGCGAAAATCGACGCAGTACATCAACGCTTTCGACACGAGGAGGTGCCAGCATCTCCTAACGCCATCTCAAGCAGCTTAATGGAAAGTCGACTTCGACTGCTCGGGCATATACTTCAAGAAGAATCGCCGAGATCGTCTCGTTACAACACGCTTTAAAAATGCTTCCAAATCCTGTCTGGAAACGGCCACTCTGAACGGGCGTAGGCGAAAGTTCTGGACGAGGATGAGGTTAAAGAGGATTTAAAGTCACTTCGGCATCGAAGAAAGACAGTTCAGGCGCGATGTTTCGTTTCCGCAGGAAATGGAATAGTGACAGCTGGATGGAATGTGTTCAAATTCGTGGCTGGAAGAGCCGTGAAAATGGACACGGCTGACTACTTTAGGGACGGCACACCTCGGTGAAGATGCGGAATGACCGCGTCAGGCGAAAGCCAACCGATTAAGTCAAGTCAAGTAAGTCAGTGTACACTACGATTCGTCCAAATGCGCGAACGTGCTTTGAAACTAGCCTCATCTTTCTGTAAACAGAGGCCTTATTTGGACCTTTTCTTATCAAAATCGGTTGAGTTGTGCTTTTAAGGAATGACGAACAACTCGTCCACCACTTCCAATTCAAGACACTGATAAGCAACCCAATTGAGATTCACTATTCTTTTGAAGCAATAAGGGCTCCCACACGCACATTGGGTCTCACCCTCTTAGAGGTTTCAATCCCCCACTCCAAAACCGGGGAGCTCCCTGCGGACATGGACGAGTTACATCCCGCAGCCGCAGTGACGATTACCTGCGAGTGACGGCGATTCCCTGACTAAAATCCTGTCGTTTCCCCTTATTGCATCTGCATGGGGCTACCGTATCCCGAAAAACACCGCGTCCCCGTGACGCTACCGTAATCCAATATTATTGCCATGTACTGTTATACTCTGTTTACCTTGAATTGCACAAAACACGGTCCGCCAATAGTCCTCTAATTGGCCCGCTAGTACCGTAGTGTACGTCTACGACGCGTTCTCGGCAGACCAGGGTGTGCACCCCGTGTGCAGGGCAATCGATTCTTCAATGCCGTCACTCGGCCACCCACCCTGCCACCCGGTTCCGCCGAGAACGCGTCGTCGACGTACACTACGGTGATTAGCGGGCCAATTAGAGGACTATTGGCGGACTGTGTTTTGTGCAATCTCAAGATAAACAGAGTATACATATAGTGGAGTCCACCAAGAGTGTCTCATTTACTTATCAATAAGAAGCGGTCGGCTGGGGATCAATGTGAATGAATCCCATACCAGCACGCTCGATACCGTTTGAGCGAGAGCGGTTGTGCTGCAACGAGTTTCATGCTCATTGATCTCCAATCGACCGCTTCTCATTGATAAGTAAAAGAGACACCCTTGGTGGACACCACTATATGTCATCCCTTTCGTTTTCATCAAATTTCCTTTCTTTCATCCCCATTCCTTACATCCTCATCATACTTTGGCGATAGCGGCAAATGCCGCGATTATCAGTAGAAAAATGAGAAATCAGATGCCTGATACCGCTCTAAAATGTGAAATAAGGTGCCTGATAATGATATCAGACATATAAATTCTCATTTTTCTGCTGATCTATAGCAAAAGTATGAATAGGGTGTTACCACTGAGTTGCACTAACGTATCGTGCATCGGCTAGAGAGAACCGCATCCAGCGCAGCGATACGTGTCGACTGTACAATTCGAAGAGGAGATGAATAATGTGCTTGATGAAAAAAACCACAGTGTTATGGTGACTTGGGCCTTGCGCCTTTATCGATTCACAAGGGAAATGACGGAGGGTCCACTTGTTGAGCATAGACATCGTGGGCCACTTGGAGATTTTACGTTCTCTTGAACACTCTCTTCCAAGTTCTTTGCAACTTTCCTTCACAGTACTTGTTTGCTATTGAATTTGCGGCAATATTTAAAGCCCCTAGGCTTCACAACGAGCGCTGTACTAGAGCGAGGACTCTGAGAGTTTTGGCCGAGAAATAGCCGCTAAATAGCCGCCAAATAATGCTCGCCGCGAAATAGCCGCGAAATCACCGAGAAATAGCCGCTAAATAATGCTCGCCGCGAAATAGCCGCCAAATAATACTCGCCGCAAAATAGCCGCGAAATAGCCGAGAAATAATGCCTTCTCAGGGCAAGATATACGGAGCATTCCGGAGGCATAGTTCAAATGTCAGCACCTCCGTCGGTTTAGTTACCCAAGTTTGAGGTACGTGGATCTCGTTCAACCTCTGGAGGCCCTGCCCAACCGCTGGAAGCCCCAGATGGTGGCTCGGCGAGCCGGCGACGGTTGCGTCTTGGTTGATTTTGTTTACTTCTGAATATTTCTCGGTTATATTTCGGCTATTTCTCGGCTACTTCTGATCCGTTTCATGAGAAGCCGAGAAAGAGCCGCGGAATAGCCGGGTAATAGCTAACCAGGAGCAGCTGCGGAGCCTGTTGGGCTATTTCCCGGCTATTTCGCGGCCAAAACTCTCAGAAAATGCATGATGATCGCTGCAAAAATGGAAAGGGCGACCACACTTGGACACGCGGCAGAAGAGACAAATGACATGACGCCCCCCACTTGAACCAACTCGTCGCGGATGGTACACGCACGCGGGCGATCGTTGTGAGAATGATCGTGTCGCCGGCTCCCTCGCCCTCGTGGACAGCTGATCTATAGTCGAACCTCAGATTCTAATGATTTTTTGCGTTCCATAATGAAGTTTAGATTTGCAAACTTGGTGCCATATGCTATAACATAGGTGCACCGAGTTTGCGCCAATCTTCAACAAGGAACGCAAAGTATCAGTAGGATTCAGGCCGACTCTATGTTATAACACTGTTGCAGCGCCAAAATGCAAGGAAGAATCAGAGGAAGGTCACATCCATGTTGGAAAATGAAATGCGAAAGTTTTTCGCGGACGATGCCTTTGAGATCAATACGAGAGATAAGTCGAATTCGCACTAACAGAGATAACGCAGGGTTTCTGCAAGACAAATAAGGTTCATT